>VYXB01008934.1:0-18568 GCA_013397135.1 Pachyramphus minor | reverse complement strand
TTTTTTTTTTTTTTTTGGACCAAACTGCTCGTGCTGAGCAGAGGGTCTGGATACCAGACAATTTCGATGAGGGTGAATGGACAATGCTCTGTTTTATTCTTATCCCTCTCATTTTCCCTCCAGCAAATGCCATCAAAAATCGTAAAAAGTCTTCTGTTGCTGAAGAGCTACTTTCACACTTTTTTTTCTCTTTTTAAATCCATTAAAAAATTCTCCTCACTAGTTTACGTTTAACATTTTGGATTACCCAGTTTTCATGCTTCTTCCTCATATTTATCTCCAGTTCTTTATGTCTCAGCTCAGTCATTGCATCTAGGCAGGCAAAGGGTTGACAAAATAGTCAAGTTCCTCCCACAGGAAAAGACAATTCCACTAAAAATGATATTTCTCTAATTTGGTCTCAAATTTAGGGAGAAAAAACCCCAGGTGGTTACTACCAAAAATTTCTGAAAAAACTCCCCTTTTCATTAACTCAATGACAGGATTATTTTTGAAAAGCCAAATTACTTTCTACAAAACAGATAAATGAAGAATTTCCACTTCAAGATGAAACTATTTCTTTTTCTATTAATTTCCTCACTGAATTTTTTCAAACTGAAGAAGATTTAGAAAAAGGTTGTTCCTAAAAAAAATTTCTAGAAAAGATTCTTTTATTTATAAACCCTTAAGGTTGTTTTGTTTTGGTGTCATACAGAAACACTTTCTTGGGATCAAATCTATCTCCCAAGCATCTCACCTGTGAATGGTCCATGGCCATCCAGGAGAAAGATGAAACATTTCAGGTGGCAGCAGGGTCCCATTTTTCCTATGTCACTCCTCATCTAAGACAATTTTTGGGGAAGCAGGCTGTAAAATCTGCAGGTGTCATGGATTAGGCAACATGGATTAAGTGATATGGATTTAGATGGTTGCAATCCACCAACAAAACAAGACTGGTCTGACCATGTCTCAATTCCTACTCCTGCTAAAGTCACTCTCACCCTTTCTCTGCCCCAGATTCTGCTCATGGGAAGAGGAGGAGATAAATCCATGTCCTAGCAGAGGCAGGTGAGGTTATACATGTTTAAGGACCACTTGTGGAAAGGAAAAATACATTCCATTTTCATCCTCTGAAGGATGAAAATTATTTTAATTTCAATGGTCTTGTAAAACTGAAAGGAGAGAAAACTCTTCACATGATTTTTGATGGCACATTTTTATTTTGGTTTTGCTAGAAACAAAGGACATTTTGACCTGTTTAAAATACAATTCATTTCCTTAAGCATGTCAGAAACTCAGCTTGCTTTTTCTTTATGACTAAGTGGTTACAAAAAGTGCAGTAAAATAAGACAATTTGGAGGGTGATGAATCTATATTTCTAATAATACATATGTGAAAAGACAAATTTATCCCATTCTTATGATTTGTGTGACCTAACAAAATTCTTTGGACGGTGTTGGCTGAAGAAGACTGGAGGAATATCACATGGTGTCTCATTGGAAAAGAGCTGAAGGCTTTCAACTGTTTGTTTGCCAGGAAAAAGAGAGGAACTGAAAGTTGACTGCAGGTGGATCCTGTTAACCCTGCAATAACACATGTCAACAAGCAGCGATTTTGGGAATTTTTAAATATCCACCCAGTGCCTCCGCTGCATTTTTCCACTCTGCTTTGAATATGTGTGCTGTGGATTTATCTCCTGAGCAGTGTAAAGAGATAAGGAGATGATTCACTCTATGTCCACGTGTCACATCCTCTTCCACCACAAAATTCTGAGTCTCTGGCGGGCTAATATTAAGTGAAACAAAATAAAACAGTTAAAACATTAATTTAAATTTTCCTCTTAATAGATGACTTAAGAGGAAAACATGATTGTATTGTCCTCTGGAATATCCATCTTCAAGGATCACCTGTGGCCTTTTATCTGTATGTGTTTCCTTGGTTGCTGTTTTCCCAATGAAACACTGAGTGCACACATCCCACCAACCCCACCAATGCTATTGAATTTTTGTGTGCTTGAGGGGCACTCTCCCTGATGAGATCCAGTTGTGTCCATTTTGGTGCTGCCAAGCCCTTGGCAATCTGTTTAGATTAATGAAAGGTGCTCCTTGTAACGAAATCCCCTTTCCTGGGGGTAACCCATTCTCCACCTTCAGAACCATCTCCAGGAACATGCGAGGCTGAAAGATAGACGGTTCTTAAATAATTTCATCCTGCTCAGATTGATATCTCTGAACAGATGTTAATTATCAGGAAAGCAATAGTTGAAATGCAGATGGTATAGAAAATGTCTGTGTAGATTCAATCTGTGTTGCTTTTTATAACACCCAACACTGTTTCCATTCAAACACTGGGTCTGTAGGAATACACTGAAAGGTTTTAAACAGAACACCCCTACCCCCTTGTGGCATAATGGCATTTCTGGAATGGAAATAAACCTGTATGAAAATTGCTTCTTCTGGTTATCAAAAGCACCTTAATCAGATGATGAACCAACCCTGGAGAACTGTTCCCTTCCCTGCTTACACTGAGCTCTCCAGGGCTCAGCCCAACTATTCATGCATCCCATCCTTGAGTGGGAACTCAAACCACTGCTAAAGAAATCAAAGTAGACCAAAGCTGAAAACTCTTTCTTTTTTTTTTTTCCTTATATCCCCTCATTTATTTTCCTTTCTGTTGAGCTTTAAATGTCATTCCTTGCTGCTGAACCAGCTCAGCTTTTGCTCATGTATTTTCCAGAGAGTTGTGGTGCATTATGTTTCCAGGGCATGGCATGTGGTGGAAGGTTGGTTCAAGATGAATTCAGATGGGTGATATTTTCACACACAGCAAGGTCACAGTGAGCAATAAAAGTCATCTCAAACAGATTTTAGCACAGATGCCCAAACTGGCCAGATCAGAGTACTCCTTCCTTATGCAATGGCAGAGTCACTTTATCTGCTGGGAAGTGAAGCATCACTGTTACTCCAGTAATAGTTTCATTAATAGGATAAACCTTGTAGAGTAGAAAATCTATTAAACATGAATACCTGTCTCAAATCTGATCAAAAATTTTCATTCTCTTGACTATATATATTAAATGAACTCATGGAGGGAATGTTTTTTAGAGCTTAAACCCAGATAGAGCTATTTTATTTTCTCCACACAAATAGTTCAAAATGTCCATTGTCAAGGCTGAGCTTTCAATAGTGACAATTACTGTAAGACACCTTCATGCCTGGTTTTTTATTTTGAAGAGCTCGATTTTTTGACTTTTAGAGCAGTGTAAATCCATATTTAGTCAGCTACAGGAGAAACTATGGATGGGTCCTTTGAACTTTTGGATATGATCACTCAAAACTCTCTAACTCAGATCATTCAGATGCTCTGCTACAATATGTCTTTATCAAAGAATTTTTGGTTTGTGCCTTTTAAAAAAAATTAAGAAAAAAGGTCTCACTTGATATGTATCTGGTACTAATGAAAATCTGGAATTAATCTTAAATGGCAACTAGAGGTTAATCTTAGCATCTCTGGTTCCTTTCCAGATTTTGAGCTATGTATGGGTTTAGTGTCTTCCAAACCCTACCTGTCCAAAGCATTATAAAAGATCAGTCATGTTTTATACAAGAGTAAGTTTTTTGGCTTTTTCACATGCAAATAAAAGATTGAGAGCATCATATTTACATGGGTGACACTACAGGTTCAGAAACCAGAAGGTACATCAAACGTACCTGTAATCTACTCCTCTAGTAAGAATCATGTTTTTAAAATGTTTTTTAAAATGATGTCATGCTTTTTGAGGCCTGACTCCTAAGAATGCTTAAACTTCAAGATATTTCAGTCTACCTTCCATCCTCAAGGCATTTTTTTGAAGAAGGATGTTTTGATTTTACATTGCATCTGTTTACACAAGTAACAGTGGTTGTGTGCAGTACTTTATGTCCCTGTCCATGATTGGAATGAGATGATGTTAAAGTCCCTTCCAGCCCAAACAATTCTGTGATTCTACTTTGCCCCCGTGCACATGGCTCAGAGGAATTGATATGAACAACAACTTTGACTTCTTCATCTTTCCACTTTTTTTAATGTCCAAGAGTTACAAATAAATTTAACAATGATGTCCTCCTATTCTCACAGAATAAAGTATCTATCAAAACATTAGCTGAGACATTATTCTCCTATCTTACCAACTAATCTCTGTCATTATTGGACACTTTCACTCATGCAATTAAAGCATTAGCTACATTTTTTCCCATTTCTTTATAAATTACCCAAAGAAGATCCCATTCTTCCATCTAAAAAACAATCTGAAAATTGAATAAGAGAAAAAACCTGATTTTTCTGCTCATACAGATTATGTTGGGATTGATGTCTAGGCAGGTAAATGGGCATTTTTTGCCCAAATGTGGGTACAAAAAATGATCACAGGTGGTGATTTAATGATTAAGCATATTCGTGGTTTCCTTCAGAGGGGTTTTGTTGAAAATTAAGTAAACTGTGTAATTAAGATGTGATCATGTCTCCAAGACAACTTCCTCAAGTTGTTTTACCTGTCCTATGCTGCCTGTGGCACAGCTCTGCCCTTCCAAGGTGGAATCACTCTGTCTTCTGTTGTACCTGGGGCTGGACTTGGTGGCTTCAGATACAAAAATCCTTAGAAAAAAATCTCTTCAGAGAGCAAACATTAACCCACAAGCCCTGTTTGTTAAGATCCCTGGCCTTGCCTATCTAATCCCTGAGACTTTTGGTAGAACCACAGAGTCAGAGAATGGTTTGTGTTGGAAGGGAACTTAAAGATCAGGGGCAGGGGACATGTTCCGCTATTCCAGGTTGCTCCAAGCCCTGTCCGACCTGGCCTTGGAACTTCCAGGGATGGGGCAGCCACAGTTTCTCTGGGCAACCTGTGCCAGGGCCTCACCACCCTCACAGGGAAGAACTGTAAATTCAGGTAACTTCATTTTTCTGGTGTTTACTGCTCAACATCTCAGCAGCCAAAACAGGGACCAGAGCCATGTGCTTGCAGCTTGGATGACCAACACCACTCCCTCAAAGCTCAATGCAATGAATGGTTAAAGGGAATAGCCTAAAGTCAGCCTTTACTATTCTTTAAATCCTCATGAAGCAGCAGCATGCAACACAAACACAGTTTTCTAAATTATTTTCAAAAAGACAAAAGTGTTAATTTCATGCAATAATTTATTTGGATCTGGTTAACGTGTCCCTGTTTGAAACATTGCACTTCACTATCACACAGGTGCTTCAGAGGTGACTAAACTGCACTGATGGATGACTTGATATTTTAATATATTAGGTTAAAAAGTTTTCCATTTCTTTTAGCATGAAAGATGAGAATGTAAAGCAGCAAATTTTTCTCTGCTGTTTTATTCAGGAAGCTGGTTCAGTGAGGAGGATGTAGGTGAATCAAATATTTCTAATATTGTTTGAGAACATGTCTCCCACTGATTTAAAAAATATCTTTGGGGTAGTTTCTTAAATTAAACTTAATGATAGCATGCATCAGTTAAGATCTATTAGATCCAGAAAATATGATAACATTTATTAAAATGATGAGTTTAAACATAATTTTCCAAATTAACCTGCCCTCCTTTTTAGCAACACCGAAGCATTTAATAACAGAGATAACGAATGAGAAATTCCTTTGAAGCAGTCACAGGAATGTTCATATCACTTATTTTGACATGTAAATAGCAGCTCCTATTCCTTCTCACTCTCTGTGTGACCCGTATCCGTGTTCTTCTGGAGTTGTGGAAGAGCCATGAGAAGAAAAACAAACAGATTTCAGACGGTGCTCCTGCCTCTGCTTTTGCTGGGAAGCCTCTACCCAGAGACAGGATAAGAACAAATTGCCTCAAGTTGCATCAGGGTGGGTTTAGGTTGGATACTAAGAGCAATTTCTTCACCAAAAAGGTGGTCAGGGTCTGGAACAGGGTTCCTAGAGCAGTGATGGAGTCTCCTTCCCTGGAGGTGTAGATGTGGCACTTGGGGACATGGTTTAGTGGTGGCTTCCAGTGCTGGGGGGAATGGTTGGACAGGATGATCTTTTCAGGAGATAAACCAACTTCTAGTTCAGTAGTTTTAAATCACTGAGGCAGGACAGTGAGAAAGCATAGCAGTATCTATTTGCACATATATCTGAGATATATATATATATATATACACATATATAGTCAGAATAAATGCTATTATGGGCTCTAAAGCATGGAGAAGATGGTAAGATAAAAGGACAGATTTAAGGAGAGATGCAGGAAAAAGCCAAACATGGATGTTGAAGGGGGAAGCAAAGGATCAGAAAGAAAAATTGAAGAGGCAGAAAGAAAGCTGCAAGACCTGGAGAAACGGGAAAACAAGAAGGTGACAAGGGGAGAGATGAGGATGAGGAGAAAAGAGCAGCAGTTCTTGGAGGGAAAGTGTACTGGGCAAGAAAAGGAACAGCAAGGATAAGGTGTGGAGGCAGGGTCATGGGTGTAGGAGATCGGGAAGGTAGGAGCAGGAAGGGTTGGGAATGAAGAGGGAGATGCAGGTGTAGAGAAAGCAGCAAGATCCACACCAGAGTAATAGTTCATGAAAGACAAGGAAGAAGAAGCTATAAAGATAGCAGCAATGAGGCTTCCTTTGGGAAAGATGGGACTTATGCTGGTTTATGACAGTTTCTTCTCTCTCCTTCTCTAAAAGGTCCAATTTAGGCTGAAGTTTGGTAACAGATACAAAGAAGACTGGTATTTATCACTGTATCATAATTATAATCTTTGCAGAATCAGAGCAGTATCTGCAAGCAAAGCAATATCCAAAAATTTTCTCATCTAATTCAAATATGGTGCCAAGAATGGCTATAAAGAAACAATCTCCTGAAGGAGATTGTGATGGATAGGATAGGATAGGATAGACCTGTAGCTCCTAAAATCAAGTCCTTCTGCAGCTGAAATAGATGATCATTATAAGTCTGCCTTGTCCTGTCCTATCCTATCCTATCCTATCCTATCCTATCCTATCCTATCCTATCCTATCCTATCCTATCTTATCCTACCCTATCCTTAGTAAAATATATGATTAATTTATTATATACTATTGTGTATTTTTCTTTACAAATAAATAAATAAATAGATGTGTTCTTTTGTTTAGTATAGATCAACAAAGGCAAAGAAGGAGGGCTGTTGTGTCCAGAGAAGGCAAAGAAGGAGGGTTGAGCAAAGCAGAGGAAGGGAAAGGGGTAGCCATAGAACCAACTGACAACAGGAAAAAAGGTGTTTTAAAAGGTTTAGGAAGGTGTGGATTGTCCAGCAAGGCTTTTGATGTGTTTTAAGAAGGACAAGTCTTCAGCATTTGCCTGCACCCATCAATTTGCCTCACACAGGTCATTCATATACACCCCAGTGAAAAGTTTTCACATTGGAAGAGATGAGAAAGAGGCCACTGTAGCTAATAAGGAGAATGGAAACTTTGCCACGTGGGAAGGGACAAGGAGAACAAGACTGCATTAGTTATGCAAAAAAGGCTTTGAAAGGGTAAATTCACAGAGGAGAGAAGAGAATAAGAAGGGAGGAGGGAGAAAAGCTATTTAAACAAATGGACAAAGCTGGCAAAGGATCAACTGCTTACAAACAAGCAAACAACCATTTTAGGTTGGAAATTGGGTTTCCAACCACCAAAGAAAGGAAATTCTGGAATAGCATTTCAATAAGATCACTAGGACACAGCAAATCTAGCCAAAGATGGGACTTGATAAAGTTAACTCTAAAAGGTACCATGTGATCTGCTTGCTTGAGTGTTAAAGGGTGAGTTAGACTCAGTGATCCCAGCAATCCCTTCTAATTTTATGTTCTATTTATTTACACTTCTTCTCTCCTGACAGACAAAAGCAGCTTGTGAATACACATAATTTTGTCAAAAGGAACCAAATGCAGCAATCAAAGGAACTAAATGCATGAGCCAAAGTCACCCTAAGACGGTTTTAACTTGAGCAACTAACTTTTGAAGGGCCCAGCTCTTCTCTTGTGGTTGTGGAATCCTTGCTGACATCCTTAGGAGGCCCATGTGTGGACAGATTGCTGAATATGAGGCAGAAATTGGCAGAATGGATCAGAGAAGAGAATATAGCCCTCAGCAAATCTCTTTGCATCTTGCTGACCTTGGCAAATGCACAGCTATTTTTCCCAAGTAAGATAAGATGCTTTTTAACCATCTTCTCCAGCAAATAAGGCACAAATATTGGAATGTATCGTCAGAGACTTTCAATCTTCTCACTGCTTGCACATATTTACAGAATATTTTCATTTAAGACAACACAGGAAAAAAAAAATAGATTTATTCTTGGCTCTGGGTGGCCCTGGGTAAGATATTTAGTGATGTAAATCCTGGAAAGGACAAGCAGGGTCAGTGTTCAGCTGGGAAAAACTGGTGGTGAATATGGCCAGAGATAACAGTTGGGATAGCAGTGACACAGCAAGGCTGCAGGATCTGCAGGAAGGATTGGGAAGGTGGTCCCAGAGTCAGAATGTGGAATTCTGGAGAGCAAATTAGGTCAGTGGAAACTGCCACACAGAGTTCCCTGGAAGCAGCCAGAGAAAGGGAAGTGCTGTGGGAAGCTGACACACTCCTAAAGAAAACTTACAAAAAAATGCTGAGGAATAAATGCTCTGTTTGTGCAGGAGAGCAAGAACCTCACCAGGTCTGCTTGGCTAATCAGAGAACTTCTTGATGAACTAAAATGCTGGAAGGGAGCAAATGCAAAGCAAAAATAAGGAAGAGAAACAAAGGAGGAGCATCAAAGCTTTGCTCAGGCTCTTAGGGATGAAAGGAAAGACCAAAGCCCAGCTGGCAGTAAGACAGAGAAGAATAACAGCAGCAAGAAGGGAATCCAGTGGCACAAGAAAGTTCAGGGATAATACAAGCCCACTGCTGGATGCAGGAGACAATCTTCTTTGTTATCAGCAGTGTGGAAAAGGCTGAAGTGCACAAGACCTTCTCTGTATCAGTTTTCAAGATTTCTCCAGAATTCTTGTGTGTGCTGACACAGCTTGGTAGGGAGAGGGGCAGCCAAGAGTGAAGAAGGAACAGACAAGGCACTACTCAGAGGACCTTGGTGCTATTAAAAATGCTCGATCAGGCAGGATGCTCTCAAGGATACTAAAAATGTCAGCTGATGGGGCTGGGTGAGGCCTCTGTCTATCATTTATGAAAAATTGTGGCTATTGAGCAGAGATGTTGGTGACTGGAAAAGACTAATTTTT
Source organism: Pachyramphus minor (assembly GCA_013397135.1). NCBI lineage: Eukaryota > Metazoa > Chordata > Aves > Passeriformes > Tyrannidae > Pachyramphus > Pachyramphus minor. The sequence continues at coordinate 9,362 of VYXB01008934.1, read as the reverse complement.
TTCCCATTCTCAAGAAAGGCACAAAGGAGGAGCTGAAGAACTACCAACCAGTCAGGGCTGTCAGGTTGTGGGTGGATAGGAGCTTTTCTGCCTGGTATCCAGGGATGGAACACCTGGGAATGCTTCAAAGCTGCACCAAGAGAGGTTTAGGCCAGAAAACATCTTTACCAAGAGAGAGATCAAACACTGGAACAGACTTCCTGGAGAGGTGTTCCATGTCTCAAGTGTTTGGAAAAGGATATTAACAACATGCTTTAATATTTGGTCAGCCCTGAAGTGGTCAGGCAGCTGGACTGGATAATCACTGCAGGTCCCTTTCAACTGAAATGTATCTGGAATTTTATGTCCAGTTTGGTGCTCCAGTTCAAGATGTGCACAGAGAAAGTAAATTATAAGGGTTTTAGAGAAAATGACCTACAAGGAGACTTTGCAGAGGCAGCTCTTGCTTAGAATGGTAAAAAGGAGGAAATGTGGGAATATCATAACAACCCAAACGGACTGGACATGCACCTACAAACACAACAGACTAAACCATTTCTCAATTGCCTATAAATACAACAGTCAAGACCATGGGTTGTACCTTGAAAGGTTCAGATTGGATGTCAGGAAGATGTTTTTACTGAAAGCTTGTCCATCATTGGAATCATGGCCCATAGAGGCTCCAACCTTGGAAGACTTTAAGCCTTGGTTGGAAAAAACTCTCACTAAACATGGTCTAATGTCAGTGACAGTTTGCTTCAGGTGGACCTCTAGACAACCCTTCCACCTTCTTCTCTATGATTCTGGCATTCCTCTGCCCTGGAATTCTCATGTCTCCAAAATGGTGATAAAGATGATGACCTTCTTTGGAAAATAGTAGCTCAGTAGCTACTGATGGGAAAATACAAATAAGTGGGAGACACTACTGTTAAAATAACCAACTACATGTACCAGTATAGCTAAATTCAATGCTATCTTTCAATTCAATATATACCCATACTTTTTTCACCATAAATTATGTTTTTTAAAAAAATGTTTCACGATGAAACTTGAAATTTTAGATTTTAGGGATGCAAAGCGAGGTATTTTAGCAATTTCAGCAATTTCAACCCCAGCAAACTGTAAATAGGGATTTTTTTCAAACTTTCAAAGTAAGAGGAATTTAAAGAGCTCCATCCTAGATTTCCCTTACAGTCAGTAAAGAAAGAGATTCTGCAGTAAAGAAAGAGATTCATCTGACCTATTTTAGGCATCTACTCTAAGCTGAGATGAATCACTTCCACCAGTGCCAATTGCTTTGCAATGACTATAAAAAGGAATCAAGGGTGACCAGCTCCTGTGGAGAAGTCTGCATTTAACTGCACACATCTTTCCCAAATAGAAGCATTCTAACTCAATAATATGGATTTTCATTTAGGCCATTATATTCAGCAAAGTATTGTTGAGTTTTATGAGATGTGATTCCTGACATTTGCACTGTGACCCTCTGAAAACTGGACATTGTGCTGTTGCAAAGGCATTAAAGCATGAAACAACCAAAATTTGGGGATGTCTCAGGTAATCAGCCTTCAAACTCAACACTACATGCTGAAGTAAAGCAGGAATTTAGGACACCCATACTGACCTTACTTTGAGAAAAGGATTGGCCCAGATGATTTCCAGAGGTCCTTTCCAGTCTAGACTATTCATTATTCCATGATTCTGTGATCAATCTTTATGAATTTGGCTTAGTTTGTTTGGTTTTGTTCTTATAAGTCATTTATGCTTCAAGCTTCCACAGAATCTCAGTGCAATGGCTTGTGCAATATGATCGGGTTTTACAAAAAGCAAACAAAAACTTAGGAAAAAAAAAAGAAAAAACCCACAAGAAGTGAAACTTTCTGTTTCTTTTAAATCTGCTGTCTGATCATTTAATTAGACTTTTGCTCTCTTGTCTCTCTACTGCACTGTGTCAAAAACAAGCTGGTTTGTACAGAATACAATAATGTTACTGGGATTGATTGTTATGAGGAAAGTTAATTGGGAATGATCTTCATAACCAAGAAAAATATTTAGCTTTCTGAACTTTCCTTGCACTACATTCACAGAAAATGACAAAATCTCAACAATCACAGGAACAATAATAACAATAAAATAAGACAAAATAGTTCCCCAAGACTGGTTTGGATCAATCAGAGTAGTTTACCTCAATTTCACATTTTTTACAGTAAACACAGTGGCTGAGTGGATATTTCCAAATGAAACATGGAACTTTGTTTTAAAGGCTTTTGAACAGGAAAGTGTAGTGAGAAGTGCTGGTGTCTGCTGTGGGCTCTGTCCTCCAGTGAGCCCTGGGCTCCCAGGAGAGATGGGATCCTCAGGGCCTATGGGATGCCCAGGTGGAAACATCCCTCTTGGAAAGCTTGGCAATGCTTGGCAATCAGAAAAGTAGAATCACCAATTTTTGGAGATGGAAACTTTGACAAAGGTAAAATATTCTTATATTAAGGGATGTGTACTAGGCAATGGGAAAAAAAAATGTCCAAAAATTTCCAGTCAGATTTAGTTGCTAGGTGTAAAAATGCAGCACATACCATTAATAAATTTCTCCCTAGGAAAGCCTTTATGCAGTTTAGATATCTTTTTCTATGCAGAAAATATATTTTTAAAAAAATACTTTAAAAAAAAATTATTTTGCGATCAGAAAGGGAGGAAACAAATCCCCAACGAAGCTCTTATTGCACCGAGCGAAGTCTTCTGGAGAAGCAGAGAGTGGCTGAGCGGGGAGCTGCGCCTCAGCCAGCTACGAGAAACCAAATTAACGCTAATTATATTAGGGCTCTCTGCGGTGCGAGCTGTGTGACTCCAGCGAAGGAAGGAGGCGGCGGTGTCACTAGGTGGCACAGTTCTGACACATTTACACATCATTACCCTGCGCTAATGTCACCTCGCAGGGCGCAGGGCTGGGGGAACGAGGGGGTCTCTGAACATCACTCAGCGATGTGTGATCTGTGAGTGGAAACTGCTTCTCGGCTCCCGACGGGAACGAGATCCAAGCTGAGCTCTGTCAGCCGGGCTTGAAATTAACAGCAAGAAGTTGAGTGTTTCGCAGAAACGGTGTTTGAATCTCAGCACAGCTGGGAGATGAAAGGGGGGAAGGGGTGGAGGAGTCAGTAAACACCTGCTGACTTTGGAACTCCTCAACGATCGTTGTAAAATCATAGAATGGTTTGGGTTGGAAGGGATCTATATCCAGTCACCTGCCATGACCAGGGACACCTTCCACTAGACCAGGTTGCTCAGGCTCCCCATCCAACCTGCCCTTCTAGTGATCAGCTTGGGTGAAGTGGCCTCTTAGAATCATAAAAACATTTAGGTTAGAAAATATCTTTAAAGTCATTGAGTCCATTCACTCTCCCAGCATTGCCAAGCCACCACTCAACCACGTCCTGCAGTGCTACATCTACACAGCTTTTAAATCCCCCCAGGGATGGTGACTCCACCACTGTCCTGAGTAACCTGTTCCAATGCTTGACGATACTTTCAGTGAAGAAATTGTTCCTAATGTTCAATCTTAACCTTTCCTGGCACAACTTGAGGCCATTTTCTCTTTGTTCTATTGCCTGTTTCTTGGGAGAAGATTGTCATGACAGGTCTACTTGAAAGGAAAAACATTAGTGGGTAAAGCAGAGAGATAAAGAAGCAGTTTGGCCTAGTCAGAAGCCAAAAGAAAGGGTTTGGTTCAGAACAGTATCACAGGACTATCATAGAATCACAGAATCATATCAGAGAATCCCTGAAGCAGTTGGACCATTATGACTGAGAAACATCAATATTTTTTTTAGGCAGCAATAGCCAACCAAAGGATGCACCCCTTCCATCCATCTTTGACTTGCAAACCCATTTGTCAAAATCAGCATTTGCACCTTAATTACAACTAGTGAAGTGTGAGCTCCTGCTCCCAACTGCACCACATTCCTACTTCGTTAGTCCTACCTCATTGTCCAGACTTCATTACCAGAATGAAGTTATAATAAATATGCTTTAAAAGTTCAAAGAGGGACAGAACCAAACAATATAACTTGGCTTTCCAGTCACCAGTTCTGATTTGTCAATCTGCTGGTCAGTCTTTTTGTAAAGGGTTGGGTTTCTCAAGATTTGATCAAAGGCTGATGAATGATTAATAACAGGAATAAGTGTGCTATGGATGTAAGGCTTCTGAATTATAAATAGCTGTAAGTGTATTAATAGAGGATATTAGAGAGGCTGGTGTGCCCATTATTTACCCACTGGGCATGGCAAAAATGGGTTAATCTTTAATAAAGATGATCTATTAATTACTGGTGACACTTTACAAAGGATTTGTCTTCAATATGAAGGCATTTCTATGGAAATCTGTAGAGTTACCTTCTAGAAACCTCTGACAAAACAAAGGGATATTTCTCCCAAGTACTGACACAGTTGTGGACAGCAATTTTTATTCCCAGCAGCAAGAAAACCACTGTAGAGCTTTGGCTCTCAGTCAAGACTGGCAGCAACAACAGGAACTTTTCATTTTTTTTCAAAGCTATATTTTTGTTAAATAAGTTTTCAGGACACGACTGGTAGATTTTAAGGGGCTGATGGCTCCAAGCGGCCAACTTACATTTTAAGTTCCTTACTAACCAGTGTTTTGCCCAGGGCTGTTATCCAATTAACAGGAATTTGCATGGAAGGTTTGCTATGCAATGACTATGCTCAAGGCCTTCACATGGTGCCAAGCCTACGACCTCTAAACCTAAGGTATAAATTCAGGTTTTGATTCCAAATGTATGATCAAGAGTGCCCAGTTTAGGGTTGTATGTTCAGTGGAGATTGTCAGATGCCTCCAAAAGGCAACACAGAAGGTACATATGTAGCTTGAGAGAAGTCAACAGCAGGTAAAGGCATATTCTTCTCTAAAGGCCGGTTCGGGGAGGTGTGTGTTATAAATAATTATTAAAAATTAACTTTTAAAAAATATGAATAAAAATTACAATTAAAACCATTAGAAATATTATTAAAAATAAATCTTAATGGACCAAGCTTGGGTTGGTTGTTTGGTAATGAGAACCCTCTGGTCACCTTCAAATTGGTATTACTCCAATCCCATGTCCTGTGAATGTGCTGCAACGTGCAGGCCCTGGAATAACCTTTCTAGAGAATAAAAGCCACCCATCCTATTGAAACTGGACCAAAGACTAGCCAAAACACATCATGGATGGAGTTTGTCTGCCTACAACTGAGGCTGTTGAAGACAGAACTCTACATATCATCTGCAGAGAGGTGTAATACTTCTGGGGTAGAGTCATCTGAAGAGAAAAGAGTCATCTCAAGAGGAAAGAGTCATTTCAAGAAGCAACAACTGGACCTGAAAGTAGCCACTTGTTTACAAAGGCAGTCTAGATGATGAGCTCAAACACAGAACCGTTCTTGAAAGTTACACGTGGTGACGTTTATATAGAAACACAGATAGATGTGATAATGATCATAAATGTTGTGTTAGATAGTCCTGAGAGCGCCAATAACTTGTGAGGCAGAACTAAAAGATGATCCCTACCAGCTGAAGGCTCTAATTATGGCCTGATAGTCTGGTGTTGGTTGCAGGTCCCAGCCATAAATCACTCACGTGGTCTTAAGCACCTCCACAGGTTCATTTCTCCAGTGCAGCTAATTCAGAGTTTGATGCTGAATGGGGAATATCTCGTTTTTTTCCTTAGCTCTGGGAGATCCATAATTACTTGAGAAAATCATGGCTCAGGAACCGAGCTGGGAAACAGAAATCTCACAATTAACCCTCATTCCAAATCTCAGAAAGACTTCTTAATGAGAATTCATTATTATTCGTTAAATGTGTACTTTATATACATAAGGCTTGCCACTTACTACATGTGTGTGTGCTTGCTCACACATGTGCAGATATGCATGTATATATATTAAATGAATAACATTAATTTATATAAATATAAATTTATGCATATATAAATTTGAGGTCAGAACCATCTTTTCCACCAATGCTGATACAGCTCCAATCACAACAGGGTTTCATGCCTACACATGATCACAGCAAAATTAAATACCATCAGTGGCTGTGTCTTTCAGAGAGCTGAGCAGTGCTCATATCAGAACCTGCTTTTATTTAAACATTCAAAGTAATTTTCATTTTTATCCTTTATACCCACATGAGTATTTGTTTTAATTCCTCTCTCTCTTATAGTTGCTGCCTCTTCACATTCTTCCCCACCTCTCTTTGAGTTGTTGTGGGTTTTTTTTTTCCTCCTCTCTTAATCAAAATTAGAAAGAGATTGTGTGTGTCTGTTAAAAAAAGAGGGGCTTGGCTAAAAATAGTTCCCCAAGCCAGGATATATTACAGCAAACTGCTTTTGCCTCTGGATGTTACTGGAGTTTCCTTTGTTGTCTTCTTTGATTGTTTCATTTATATGGCAGGTTAGACAACAGCAGACTCCTGTTATTGCCTTTTCTCAGCAGTGAATTTTTTATTTATTTATTTATTTTTAAGGCTTGGAGCCCCTGAGGACAGTCCCTCCCTCCCCACAGCTGGTGGCAGGAGGAGGGTTCTCATTGCGTTCGATACTTAGAGCTGAGAGCTGACTGGTGAGAAGATTAACAGCAAGGCTATTAAGTGGGATACAGTCTCCATTTTTAAATTGCCTGGGCCTTTAATAAAAGAAGGAGGGAGAGGGAAAGGGAGACAGAGAGAAGTCTCAACAGTATAGCATCTTCTGTATGCTCACAATCCATTCTGCCAGATGCTAAATTACTTCCCTTCCCCCCCTCCTTGCACACACCCCACTTTCTCCGTGCCTGGTGTCTGATGCTGCATCTCATTTATGGGAAAAGAGTCCTGGAATCCAATTGCAGAGGTGCTCTGCTAAAAGGGAAGATTAGTGACCCAGCGTTCTGCACACAGCATGTCTACGTGGCTCCAAATTTCTCAGTCCCCTGGGCTGTTTTAGGAAGTTTTTTTTTCTCAGGAAACTTTGCACCATTAGCTGCTTTCTGGCCTCCCATTACTCTTCAGGCTGATGCTGTCAGAGCAGGAAATGAGGATGAGCAGATCTTTAAGACAGAGAGGAAGAATTTGAGGCTAAACTTTCTCAGGGCAGTCAAATAGATTACTCAGGAAAATATATAGGAAGCTTACTCCCAGGACTGGAGTCAGAATATGGAAAGGATTGGAAAAGGTGGCGTCTCTCTTACTGTGCACAGAGTAGTAATCTGTGTTCTCAAACACTGGACTTTCCTAGATAAAACATTTGTCTTTATGCATATACTATTTTGATGGGTTTATGAGCCATTTCTGAGTTGGTTACATACCCAGACATCATAAATGTTGGTGTTCAGGAAATCTGGGAAAGGAAGAGCTGATTCCCTGCTTTGTGAGAGACCTTAGAGGTTGAATAGAACAAGATGCTCAACACCCATCTTTTTACAGGGTATTTCTGGTTTTCAAACACTGTGATACCACAGAGAATCTTTTGGCTACATTTATATTCACAGGTTCTTGAGTATGCTTCTGTACCCTAGACCTTTTTCAGTTATGTAGATAAATTGTTGTGCTTCCTCCAGTTAGTTGTGACCCCTAAAATGCTCAAGCACAGCTTGGGGGTTATCAGAAAATCTGATGGTGATCATGTTCCATAATTTTAAACTCTCTAAGTATAGGCTACTGCCTTATAAATTAAAGCCTTTACAATGTGGGTCCTTACTGAAAGCATAGGTGAAGCTCTCACGAAGCTTAGATACCCACAGCAAGACCTTAGGAATTGTAATTGTCCAGGGATAGATTGTCAGACACATCTAGAAAGCAGTTTTTAGGTAAGAGGTAAAACCAGAGTCACATCTAACATCCAGTGTTCCTCCTCTGTGTGGTCATGTTGAATTGGAAGCAAGATTGAAGCTGTTGACTAAACTTAATAAATACAAGAGCAATCCATAAGGCAATTTTGCTTTTATTTTCCATCCTCCAATACTGTCCAGATTTGGATATCTTGCTTTACTGTCTACTAATACAACTGATTTTTTCAAGCCCTATGTAAGTCCTCTTAAGAAAAAAAAAAAAAAAATTGATCATATTTTAGAAGCTCAAGATTGTAATTGCTACCTCTCTGAATATTGTCAATTAACATTTATTATCAATTAATCATAGAATCACAGAACACCATGATGGAAGGAACCTCAAGGAGCATCTGATCCAATCTTTCCCACCCCTTGTCTTTTCCATGTGAATCCTTGTCAAAGAAGGAGTCTCCATCTTCTCTGTAGTGCCTTTTAAGTACTGGAACATGGTGATAAGTTCTTCCCTAAGCCATCTTTTCTCAAGGCTGAACAAACCCAGTTCACTCAGCCTTTCCTCAGGTGGAAAGGCTTTGTGTCTCTTCTGTGGACCCTCTCCAGCCTGACCACATCTTTTTTGCACGTGGGGGACCAAAACTAAACACATTATTCCAGGTGTGGCCTGACAAATGCTGACAAGAGTGGGATAATGACATCTTTATCTGCACTGGTGATGACTTTGCTGATGCATCCCAGCATCCTGTTGGCTTTCTGTGTTACAGCAACACACTGGTCACTCCTTCTGAGCTTGGTGTCCACCAGGACCCCGACGTGTGTCTTTCCACAGAGCTGTTCCCCACATCAGTAGATGCCAGCCTGTGCTGCACTCCTGGATTATGTTTTCCCAGGTTCAAGAGTTTACACTTGTCCTTGCTGAACTTCATAAGGGTCTGATTAGCCCACTCTTCCAGCTTATCCGCGTCTTCCTGCAGGGGAAAAGTGTCCTTTTCCCCACTCAGTTTGGTATCATCAGCAAATCCTATGAGGGCACCCTCCATCCCATCATCCATATCACTTATGGAGATATTACACAGCTTTGAGCCCAATACTGATTCCTGAGGGATCCCACTTGTTACAGCTGCCTGCTTGAAAGGAGCTATTTACCAACACCCTTTGGGACCTGCTTAACAGTCAGTTCCCCACCCAGCACACAGACCACTTGTCTAGATGGTAACACATCAGTTTCTCAAGGAGGAAGCTGTGGGAAAATGCATCAAAAGCCTTGGAGAAATCCAGGCATTCAATGTCCACCCACATCAACCAAGCAGGTGACTTTGTCATAAAAGGCAGTTGAGTTTTCCAGGCGTGATTTGGCCTTGATGAATCTGTGCTGGCTTTTCCCAGTCATGTGTGCTTCATCTGACTTGTGATAGTTCTCAGGATTCGTTCCACAACTTTCCTGGGGACTGAAGTAAGTACTATAGTTTCCTGGATCCTCCTTTAAGCTTGTCTAGTAGATGGGGCTAACATTAGTCTTCTTTCAGTCTTCTGGGATGCCTCATGACTGACTGGATATTAAGAAGAAATCC
>VYXB01008933.1:72659-134507 GCA_013397135.1 Pachyramphus minor | reverse complement strand
GGGGCGGGGGGCCCTGGGTGTGGGCAGGGGTGGGTCGGATGTACTTCGTGCTCTGCGGGTTGTCCCTGGAGGGTGGCCTTGTGCTGTGGGTCCCAGCTTGTGGTTGCCCTCCAGGCAGTGGCTGACCAAGGGGGAGAGCCCCGGGGATGCTGCCACATCCCACATCCCTCCCCGCAGCTCCAGCAGTGTCCCCATGCACGGCCTTGCTCAGGGAGCTGCCGCTCCATGTTTTCTTCAGAAAAAGGAAAAACGTTCCCTTTGCTCGCTGCTGAGCTCATTCTTAAACATTTATATTAGGGGGGCTTGCGGGGAGGGGAAATAATTGTGTAATGTCTTAGGAGCAGGGGAGCATTCCAAAAGCATGACTGCGTGGCCCTTTCCAGCACTGAAAGTCTGGCAGCCAAGTCTCCCAGTGGCCGCCAACCCCCCCTAAATCCAGCCTCAGCCTCCCAACACCCCCGTGAGAACGGCAGAGTGATCCCCTGGGCTGCATCTGCGTGGGGTGGGCTGGGAGCAGGGGCCCGACTGAGCACCACCCCCCCTGCCCCGGGTTCGCATCCCTGGGAAAGTGTTCCGGTCAGGAAACTGGAGCCGGGACGTAGTGGTTTGGCTGGCTGTGTGTCACAGAGCCCGGTTGCATTTTGTTTCTATTTTGCCAAGTGCTTTTGGTGTCCAAACAGTTTCAGTTTATGTCCAGCTCCTCCTCCTCAGCTCCCAGGCAGCCCAGGTAGAGCCCGAGCAAAGTTTTAACGGGCTTTAACTTGAATCCGTGTTCCTGACAGCTACAGCTTCTCCAGGGAAACATTTAAGTGGAAAATAAGCCAAGTCACTGTCTTCCAACAGGTTGTCGGGAGCGTTTAACCAGGCTCACCTCCCAACTTGCCGTTTGCACTGGAGAGGCGTATTGACATGAAAAGTAAGGAATGTATTAGCAAATATTGATCGGCGCTGGGGCAGTCAGGCATTGCACAGGCACCCTCTGAGATTGTGGCGTGTTGTTTGGAGCTTTCCACAAGACACTTGTACTGCCGTGAGGCTGGGAAGGCTGTCGCTTCCGCGGGAGGGAAAATAAGAACATGGCATGATGTCCTTTGGAAAAGGAGGTAAGGGGCAGGCAGCTTTTCCCCGCAGAGCTCAAGCGCTTTGCGGTTTGAGCTTTGTTTAGGCTTTCGAATTCTTCTGTTCCAAGTCCCTTTCTCTGTTTTGCTTGTGGATGGTTTTTTGTGGGGTTTAGCAATGAAAACGAGCCAGCCTGGGCGCTCTGCTCCAGGGATGGGTCCGGACAGTTGCCCTTGGCCACTGGAGCTTGTGGTAAAGCCCAGGCCGCCTGGTCATGCCCACGGAATGGCTCCCCCCAAAAAAATGGGTCAGGTCTAAACTTGAGCACTGAGTTGAGCTCCTGTTTGGATGGTCACTTGTCATTTGGATATGGGAAGTCCAGAGGTCTGAGGAAGGTTTCAGGCAGCTCTCCCAGTGGTAAATACAGACATTTTCCTCGGCGCCGGGCAGTTCTGGCAGCAGAGGCAGGCGGGATGGCAGGCGGGACGGGAGGCTCGGAGCAGCGGGTGCTGGTGGGTGTGAGTGTGCTCTGGGTGTCAGTGATGGCTGTTGGCCTTCTGGGGGCTGGTCTGTGCTGCACAAACTGGGGGCTGGGTGGGTGTGAAACTGCAGATGCTGCTGTGCCAAAATCAGCACCACTTGGATCGGCTCGAGCTGTGATCTGCCCGGGAGCCTGAGCTCTGCCCTGCCCACTGTGTTTCCCTTTGGCATTGCTCTTTGCTTCCAGCCCTTTTGGGGACTTTTCTCTGCTTTTTAACCTTAATGATTCTATGATTCTGTGTAAAAGTCCCTCTGGTACCTGTGACAGTGGCCAGGACACTTGTCCTGTGCTACCTTGGCCGTAGTTTATGTGTCTCAGCAAATGAAATTCTCCTCAGTGGCCATTCCCGTCAGGTTTTAATTTGGAAGTTTACTTACTTTCTCACTGCACCAGTGAGTCCAGCCAGCTAAATCCATTTCTGTTGTGAAACAGCCCTGCAGAGCATGTGTGCCAATGGCCTGTGTGCTGCTGTCATCCTGTCCCCAAACACCTCCAGTCCCGTGACTTTATCTTGGAGACAGTTGTGGCTGTCACTGTGCTGGTTGCTGTTGGCGGAGCAGGAGCTGCTTCCAGGGGGATTCTGGAGGGGGTTCCCCAGCAGTACCCCATCCCTGGGGCTGTGGCAGTGCCCACAGTGGCCTGGAGCTGGCCAAAGTGACTCTTTTTTGCCTGCTGGCACCTCTCGGGGTCCTGTCCTGAGGTGCCCTCCCCTGGCGCTTGCAGCAGCTCTGTGGACACACACGGACATGTTTAGAAGTGGAGACAGCCTGTCCTTGGCTGTGCTGGGGAGGAGACCTTTCCTGTGTTCCCTCTGGGTGCTGGGAGCTGCTGAGGGTCCTGTCTGTTCACAGCTGCACAGCCTGAACTGAAGGTGTGTGGTTTTGAAATCCAGTTGTGAGCCTCATCTCATAATCCAGCCTTGAGCCTGGTCTGTGCTGTGTTCACCCATCTTGGTCCTAAACAAGAGTCAAATCACTCCAACCCAGCACTTGGATGCTTTTATTTGTTTAAACTGATGAAAAGTTTAGCAGAGCTGAAGGCACAGCAACACCAGGAATATCTTGGGCTGGTCAAAGAGGTGGTTTTTCTTCTGTAGTTGTATTGTGGTGTGGCATTGGGGTGGTGGGGCTTTTTGCCACGGTCTGGGTGTTCCCTGAACCTCCCATCCAAGGGGAGCAGCGAGAGTTGCTGGAGCAGAAGAGCAGCCTGTAAGGAGATGCTTAGTGGCAGCTCTGCAAGGCAGAACATGAACCCCAGGTCTGTTCTCCCATCTCTGACCAAAAAGTGATCCGAGGGCAATGCTGGTGGCTGCATCAGCGCTGCCCAAAGGCTTTGTCTTCCTCCTGGCTCCACTCCTGGGTGAGGAGGGTTTGTTTGGAGAGGGGTATTTGCCGGGTCTGGGGGCTGTGGGGACCTGACCCTGCCCTGTTGGCAGCACTGGGGGTGTCCCTGCAAAGGGGGTGTCCCTTGCAGGGGGGTGTCCCCACGAAGGGGCTGCTCCCAGCACAGCTCTGTCCCCCCCAGCCCTGCCCAGACCTCGGGATGTGCCTCCAGCCAGGGCTGTGATTCCTGGTGGGACAGGTCTGGCCAGGGTGGGGCTGTCAGCAGCACTTGGGAATTTCTGCATTAGAACAAAACCCTTCTGTTACCTCTGGGAACTCAAGCCTGGCTCAGGAGGTTTGTTGAAAGATTTCTGTCCCTGATTGGAGTCCTTCAAAGCATTAACATCTTTCCCTGCGATTCCTGAGATCCTTTAGCAGACACTGGGTGATGGACGCATCCTACTGCCAGAGGAATTCCCCATTTCCTGCTCAGCAGGAACTTCACATTTTGAGGCAAGAAGCTGGGAGAGGCCAATAACACAAGGGCTGCCCTGGAGCCTGGCTGATTTTATGGTGATGGCTTCAGAATAGCTGCTTGGAAAGCAGAACAGAGCAATTTGGGGTCATGTTGCAGCTCTTTGGCGCGCTGAAGGCGCTGCCTGCTCAGGATTAGGCTGGAGCTGGCAGGAATGGCACAGACTAAACCCACAGCCACCCTGGCATGGCCCCAGGCTGCCCACAGCAGTGGGTGCAGGGATGGGCACAGGGGCCCTGTGGGATTTGGCAGGGGGAGATGCCAGCACACGGTTGCTGCTCCCTTTTGTTGTCTCCATGGCTGAGCAGGAGGCATCTCCAGTGGGGCCCTGAGGGTGCTGCTGGGCTGGGGTGGATTGCCAGCATGGCTGTAACTCAGGGTGGTTTTGGCACTTGGCAGAGTTTAAAATCTGAAGTGTTGTGGGTGACTGAGTGCTTTTAATCATTTGGCCTTATGGCCAAATGTAGTAAAACTGTCCTTAAATTGTCATGGAATCACACAACAGTTTGTGTTGGAGCAGACCTTAAAGCTCATCCCATCCTGCCCCCTGTCCTTGGGCAGGGACACCTTCCTCTATCCCAGTTGCTCCAAGCCCTGTCCAACCTGGCCTTGGACACTTCCAGGCATGGGGCAGCCGCAGCTTCTCTGGGTAACCTGTGCCAGGGCCTCCCCACCTTCACAGGGAAAGATTTCTTCCCAATATCCCATCTAACCCAGCCCTCTGGCAGTGAAAAGCTGTTCCCCCTTGTCCTGTCCCTCCATCCCTTGTCCCAGGTCCCTCTTCAGCTCTCGTGGAACCCTTTTAGGCCCTGGAAGGGGCTCTCAGGTCTCCTTGGAGCCTTCCCTTTTCCAGGTGAACCCCCCCTAGCTCTTCCAGCCTGGCTCCAGAGCAGAGGGGCTCCAGCCCTTGGGGTATCTCTGTGTCCTCCTCTGGACTTGCTCCAGCAGCTCCACATCCTTGTGCTGTTGTTCCCAAGGCTGAAGGCAGCTCTGCAGGGGGGTCTCACCTGAGTGGGGCAGAGGAACAGAATCCCCCCCTCCCCTGCTGCCCACACTGTGGGGTCAGCCCAGCACACAGTGGGGGTTCAGGGCTGCTACTGCACATTTCTGGGCCATGTTGAGCTTCTCATCCACCAGCACCCCCAAGTCCTTCTCGTCAGTGCTGCTCTCCATCCATTCTCCTGCATTTGTGTTTGGGATTGCCCTGTTGGTCTCCATGCAGTTCTCTTCACATTTATTACTCTTTTATCTGTTCATCATTTGGGAACAGTGCAGAAGCCTTTGCATCAGACTCCTCATCCTGCTGAGCAGCAGAGCATCCCCTGGCAGAGGAGCTCATCTCTCCTGGAGCAGAAGTGCTGCTGGCATTTGGTGCTGGTGCCGTGCCAGCTGCTGGCTGCAGGGCACGGATGGGGGCACCCAGCCGGCCCCCGGGGGCTCACAGCCCTCCTTGCCTGCTTGCCCTGCTCGCCTTTGCACTCGAGCTCTGGATTAGTAATGGGCTATTTCTGGATGGCTCTCGTGAGTAATGGAATGAATTGTGCTGAGATTTTGGGTGGGGACGGTGCCTCTGCCCTCTGAGTCACTGCTCGGCCTCACGCCGGGCTCGGGAGCCGCCGGGGCCGGAGCCGTCCCAGGTCAGGGAGGCCGAGGGAGGCCGTGGGAAGGAGCCCTGGGTGAAGTGGCTCTGCTCTGTTTGGAGCCCCTGCCATCCCCCACTGGGCAGTGTGTGAGCAGGGCAGCATTTGGGCAGGAGTGGTGCCTCTCTGGTTGGTTTTGGTTTCCATCCAGTGTCTGCAGAGTGGGTACGGGCAGGTCCTGGTGTCCGTCTGGGAGCGGGTGTATCCCCCATTGGGCATCTGCTGCTCCTGCTGCTGCAGATGTGTTGTCTGCTCTGTGCTGTGGGTGAGATAATGGCACAGCCCAAACTGCTGTTCCTCCTCCATCCCTCTTGGAGATAGGGAGTCGCAGAGCAGCAAATCATGTTTTGCTGCGGGCGAAGGAGCTTCGTGTCTGAGTAAACAGACTTTTTTGCCCCTGAGCTCTCCTTTTCTCCTGCTCTGGACGTGCTGCTTGGAGGGAGGATGAGCCTTTGGTCTCATGAGAAGGATGGTTTGCAACAAGGGTCGGACTTGGTGGTCTTGGAGGTCTTTTGTGACCTTAGTGATTCTGTGATTCTAAGGATGATGCATTTCTATGTCCCCAGGGATATATTGTCCTCCTCAAGCAGGCAGGAGCCAGCAGACTCCTCCAGCCCTTGTATCTGCCTCCATAACACAAACTCTGTGTCTCCTGGGGATGAGCTCCTGGCTGGCTGCCCCTGCTGGGACAGTGGGTGTCCCTGGCCCAGCTGGCACAAGGCAGGAGCAGGAGGGCATGAGGAATAGGGATAGGAGCTGTTCCCCCTCCATGCTCAGCCCCTTCCTCCCTAAAAAGTGACCCTGGTTCCTAAAAGGGACCCTTTGGGGCACCTTTATTTTTTTCTCCAGCTTCAGTGTTGCACAAACGTGCTCACCTCTTCTGTGGATGTGCTGCTCCACTGGGATGTGTGCCTGACCCGTGGGCTCCTGGCTGAGGAGTGCTGGATCCTGCCGGATGCAGCCCTTGATCCTCTCTCTTCTCACCTTACAAGTGCCAGCCTACTATTTCTATTAACAGCTCACAGCACTCAACAGCCACAAACCATTCCTGCCTTGGCTTGTGAGCCAAAGTGCTTGGAACCTGCAAAGATCCACGGCCACCAGCAGGGCCTGGCCTGGATTTAGGTGAAAACTGTCGCTCTTTTGCCCAAACCATTGGGCAGTTTGACTTGTGAGACTGGGGTGGTCCCCAGGGTTCGTGTGCCAGGGGTGACCTGGCAGGCATGCCATGGGAGAGAGGAGCTCTACAGCCTGCCTTTGGAATGTGAGCCAGCCGGGCTCACGTCTTTATCCTTCATTTGCTGCTAATTATGATGTGGCCTGACTCTGGTTTTCCCCCTTTTCCTCCCTTTTCTGTTGGCTCAGGGTGTGGTCACCCGGGTGGGGACAGATGCCCGGCCTTTGTTAAAGCTCAGTTCAGTGCCCTGGTTAAATGCCAGGCTTGTGATGTCCTGGCCTTCCCAGGGCGATCCCAGCATGATCCTGGGGTGATCCCAGTGTGATCCACTTGCAGTTCCATGCATCAGCATCAGGGGGTGTGGCCTTCCCACAGGGTTATTTCCCCTGAACCTTCCCAAGGCTCCCAGCATCCCACACCCTTCCCATCCTGCTGCCCAGGCAGGGGGTGTGGAGAGGGACAGGGCTGGTGGGGGGATGTGGTGTGTTCCTGCCTTCAGGAACAGTTTTCTGGCCACCTGTAATTTCCCCCAGGGCAATGTGAATTTTCAGAGGTTAAACCCTGAGCTGTCAGCTTGCATCATTCCCAGGATCTCTTCTGGGACAGGGAGCTGGTGATGTGCCAAAGGCACTTAAGGAGTGGGTCAGGCTCTTGGAACTGAGGCATCTGGGAAGCTGGGGATGGGAAAGAGATTTTTGGTCCTGAGGCTGGGAGGGATGTGATCCCACCACGGCTGATTTTCTCATGCCTCATTCAGATGCTGCGCCAGGCGTTATGTGGCATTGTCCCGGGCAATTCCCAGGCTCCTCTGTAATCCCCTTTTCAAACTGAAGGATGCAAAGGCATGGCTTTCCTTGCAGGGCTGCATCCTTTTCCCTTGGGGCAGAAAGCCACCTTCTTTGCCTGGGTTTTGCCTGTGTTTGCCGAGGGATGCCTGGCAGCTTCTCCCCCTGCCGATGCCAGCGCCGGCTCTCTTGGTTCCATGGCAAAGGCTCCTTTGTCAGACAGGCTGGGACGGGGCCAGCCCGGTGCTGGGTGCCAGGCACACAGGTCCTGCTTGCCTGGACCTCCAGGAGCTCAGCCTGGTGCGTTCCAGCTGCTGATCGGATTATTTGGGAGCCGGCGAGCGCGGCCGGGTGAAACCTGGAACGTGGTTTCTGCCCTGAGGAATTTATAATCTACAATAAACCCAGCGTGTTTGTGACACTCTGAGGTTGGGTAAAATTCTGTTTACCTGGGTGGCAGCACAGCAAAGGCCAGGGAGGGTTGGGTGGCAGGGAGGGTGGGTAAGGCAGAGCAGTCTGTCACCTCACACAACATCCCTGTGTGCAGCCACCAGCACTGGCCATGGCTGGGACATCACTGGGATGGTTCTCCCAGCCACAGCTGCAGAGCTGGGTGTAAATGGTTCCAGTCAGGCCAGTGCTTGCAGTGCCCATGAGCTGGTGTGTGCAGGAGCTGGTGAGGGGCTGGGGGAGGCTCTGCCCTGGCCATCACTGGCTGTTCCCAGTGGGATGTGCCCAGGTGTCTGTGTCTGGTACCCCCCTGGGCATCATGCACAGGACTTTGCGGGACTGGGAGCATGGCCTGCCCGTGCTGCTCTGCCCCACTCCCCTGCTCCTGTCCCCACAGCGATGGCAGCCATCAGGAAGAAGCTGGTGATCGTGGGAGACGGTGCCTGTGGGAAGACGTGTCTGCTGATCGTGTTCAGCAAGGACCAGTTCCCCGAGGTCTACGTGCCCACCGTGTTCGAGAACTACATTGCTGACATAGAGGTAGATGGGAAGCAGGTAAGAGCCATCATCATTCCTGTCCCCTTGCTCCCATGGTCTCATGCTGGCAGTGCCACCGCCCAGTGCTGCCACCAGGGCTGCTCCGTGTGGCTCAGAGCCCCACTGCTCCTGCCTTTCTGGGTCACCCTGAACCTACCCCAGTTTGAGGAAGACCACAACCATACCTGAGGAAGATAAACCTGTCACTCCTGGCCTGCAGAGCTGCTGAACCATATCCCTCTCCCCTCCCAGGTGGAGCTGGCCCTGTGGGACACGGCAGGACAGGAGGACTATGACAGGCTGAGGCCCCTCTCGTACCCGGACACCGACGTTATCCTCATGTGCTTTTCTATCGACAGCCCGGACAGCCTCGGTAGGGACCAGGGAGTGAGGGGGGACCTGGGGCTCCCACAGGACTGGGTGCTGTCCTGTGGTCCAGGAAGCCTCTGTTCTGCCTCTTGGGGGTGCCAGAGCTTCCCCTTCATCCTCTGGCTTTGTGTGCACTCCAGGGAAACGCTGGGAACTTGCTGGCTGGGTGGAGGTGGTGGGAGAGGAGGATGCTGTGGGCAGAGCTCTCCCTACTTCCCATGGCAAAAGCCTGGGGCTGGTCCCTGTGGGGAGGCTGGGGAAGAGCAGCCCCTCAACTCACGGGGTCCCGCTGGTGTGCTGGTTGCAGAGAACATCCCTGAGAAGTGGACGCCGGAGGTGAAGCACTTCTGCCCCAACGTGCCCATCATCCTGGTGGCCAACAAGAAGGACCTGCGGAACGACGAGCACACGCGGCGGGAGCTGGCCAAGATGAAGCAGGTGGGGACAGCCCTGGGTGCCGCCGCCTCTGCCCGTGCTGGGTCCTGGTGCCAAGGGCTGGATGCCCCAAAGGCAGTCACTGCTGTGCCCTGGCAAGGTTTCCAACCCCTCGTTTCCTGCTTCCTAGGAGCCGGTGAAGCCAGAGGAGGGCAGGGACATGGCCAACAGGATCAACGCCTTCGGGTACCTGGAGTGCTCGGCCAAGACGAAGGAAGGGGTGCGGGAGGTGTTCGAGATGGCGACCCGGGCTGGCCTGCAGGTCCGCAAGAACAAGAAGCGCAGAGCCTGCCCACTGCTCTGAGCAGCCCCCCGGCCCCTGTGCCAGCACTGCCTGCCCTGCCCGGGGAGGGAGCACTGGCAGCCGAAATGGGACCTTGAAGTGCCGGTACCTGCCCTGAACCCTCTGCACCAGAGCTGCCACCCAAGCCCGTGGGGTGTCCCTGCGGGATTCCGGGACCACGAGGGGCCAGTGCCTTCAGCACCCGCTGCTCTCCGAGGGCCGGGTGTTCCTGTCGCTCCCCGTGTCGCCCTGTTCTGTACTGATTTCCCTGGTTTTGCCTTTCCCGTGGGGATTGCCGTGGTATTCACCCTCCCTCCCCAGCTCCGGGCAGGTGCTGCAGAAGCGGGAGGTGCCCACAGCTCGTGTGTGGGGTGTGCTGGGTCCTCGGGCTGCTCTGCCTGCTCCCCCGTGCCGTGCAGGCAGCACACACCAGTGTTAGTCAGACTTGCCTGGGCAGCTTTAGCCCTGTCTGTGAGCAGAGCCGGGCTCAGCTGCTGCCAGGAGTGCTCTGCTCCTGGGATGTGTGCCCAGCCCTGCCGGTATCGCCGCCTTCGAGTCTGCCTCGGTCATGGACTTGGCACCAGTAAACTGAACTGTGTAATTGGGAGAATAAATGCAAACTGGTATTTTAGTAATTGGAACTCTGCTTGCATGGCATCCTTCCGGCTCTCCTTTGAGCCCCTCGCTGCTCCAGGCTCCTGCCTGGGGACAGAGGCCACGTGCTGCAGGGTGGGGACCTGCTCGTCCCACAGCTCCTCCTGCTTCAGCTGCTGCTGCAGCATCAGGGCTCAGCACAGAGCGCTTGGGTAAGAGCCAGGAAGCAGCTTATGTGGGAAGGGCTGGGCAGGAGCTTCCCAGCTGTACCCAGGCCCTGGATGATGGGCACTACTGTCACTGCTGGAGCCATCCTGGCTCTGGAGCAGGTCAGGACGGAGCT
Organism: Pachyramphus minor; assembly: GCA_013397135.1. Classification (NCBI taxonomy): domain Eukaryota; kingdom Metazoa; phylum Chordata; class Aves; order Passeriformes; family Tyrannidae; genus Pachyramphus; species Pachyramphus minor. Next base: position 124,437 of record VYXB01008933.1, on the reverse strand, counting down.
GCAGCGAGCCTGTGCCTGCTCCAGCAGCCCTGTTGTTGTGGCAGAGCCCCAGACTCGAGAGACCGTTTTTCTCTAAATGTTTATTCCAAGGAAACAAAGTGCCTGCACAGCCATGCCAGCTCTCAAGCCAGGGAGCTGCCCAGTTAGGAGCTGAGCCACCCTGTGCCTGGCCAGGTCCCTGCCTGCCCCAGTCACCCACCACAGCAGCACTGGGCTCCCCTGTGCACCCAGTGATGCTCTTTGGAGGCTGGACCCTTGCTTAAGGCTTTCACTGAACAGTGAGAACAGTCACAGAGCATTGTTTTGCCAGAGCTGTGTCAAAAGCTGGTTAAAATGGAGAAAGGTCTCAGGCCAGTCCTGGGGTGGTCCTGCTCTGTAAGGGGAGGGGGCCGTGCCAGGGCTCCTGGCTGGCAGAAAAGGCTGGGCAGTATCCTCTGGTCTGGTGAGTTCAGCCCCAACTCTGCAGGGATGCACGGGAGTCAATCTGTAGGGCTGCTGCAGGCCAGGGGACAGGCTGAGGGGGCTGGACCTTCTCCTCCTTTCCCACGTAGGTTTCCTGCAGAGAAAGCTCATGGCAGAACCAGCCCTTGAGTTGGGGGTACGGACAGGCACCCCCTAATTGAGGACCTGCCCTAAGCCCTGCCACATTTGGGGCAGGAGAAGCCTCCCAGTGCCTCTAACCCTAACCCTGGCTGTGCTGGTGCCCCAGGGCGCTGGCAGCTCCCAGCCCTGCTCACCTGGGTGTTAAACGTTGAGCTGCAGCCCCTGGAGACCGTCAATGAGTCTGTCCTCATCTGTGCCCTCATCCTCGGAGGAGTATCCTCTATAGCCACCCTCTTCCTTGCAGTACGTGAGGAACCTGTGGGCACAGAGCCAGGGGAGAGTGGGCAGGAGGTGGCACTGGCCCTGCTGCTCCCCAGCACTGGTGTGTTGCCAGCAGCAGGGAGGAGCAGGCGCCGGTGACAAGAGTCTGTGGCAGGGGTCAGGAACAGCCTCACCTGTGCCAGTGCTCGTCCTTGCTGAGCACAGCCGGGTTGCCCACCACGATCAGCAGAGCCTTGGCCCTGGTGAGGGCCACGTTGAGCCTCTGAAGGGGACAGGCCGAGGGGGCATTACCTGAATGCAGCACCTCTCACCCCCCCTCAGCCCCACCTCGGTGCAGGCAGCTCTTGTGTGGCACCGAGCGCCTGGAGCAGCTCTGCCTGCCTGAACCAGGGGGGAGAAGGGTCTGCTGGGGGCAGTGAAGTACCTTGGGGTTCTTGAGGAAGCCCAGCCTGAAGGTCTTGTCGAACTGCAGGTACGTGCTGAAGCCGCGCACGGTGGAGATGAGGATGACGCGCCGCTCCTGGCCCTGGAACTCCTCCACGGAGCCCACCTAGAGCAGGGACAGCAGGTGAGGGGCTGGGAGCACCCCCAGCCTGCCTCCTCCTGCAGCAGGGTTGGGCTCCTCTCCAAGCCCAGGACTTACCTTCAGCTGGCTGATGTCATCCAGCTTCTTCAGGATGGGGTCCAGGGAGGTGATGGCTTTCCGAATCTTTTCCACCTGGGGGGAGCACGTGGCAAAGTCCAGACACCACAGAGCCATTCTTGTGTGTCAGCCCATCCCTTCCAACGTCCCCTGTGCCCTGGGGAGGTCTCTGCCCCTGCCCTGCCTGCAGAGGTGTGCCCCTCACCTGCTTCCTGTAGGGAGAGATGATGCCAATCTCCTTGGGGGACACAGTGGGACAGCCCTTCTTGCCCCGGCTCTGCAGCAGCTTCTTGAGGTAGTCGACCAGCACCTCAATTTCGGCCGTGTTGAAGAACGAGGGGCTCTTCTCCTCTCTCTGGTCTTCCCCACAAACCCCGTGGAAGATTATGGGGAAGCCCTGCGGATGGAAAACGTTGGTCTCTGCTCTGCCTGCACCTCAGAGCTTCCCCCAGCCCCCTCCCTGCTGTGCCACTCACTTTTTTGGGAAGTTCCTCCCAGTTGCAATAGAAATTCCGGACATCCAGCCCATCGCTCTCGCACGCCTTCAGCTCACTGTCATAGAAGAGCTCGTTGGGGATCCTGAGGATGGCCTCGTGGGACCTGGAAGAGGCAGGATGGTGACCAGGGTGGGTGCCATGTGGGCCCAGCACCCTCCCAGGCACTGTGCACCCAGGACAGCAGATGCACTCCCATCTCCCACACCAGCTGGGGCACTACAAGGCTCTGGGGGGGACACACACAGATCCTGCACAGGGCTGTGGTCACAGAGCAGCCCCACCCTTGCCTGCACCGTCCCTGTCCCCACCTGTAGTTCCAGAGCAGTTTGGTGACAAACTGTGGGTCATATCCTTCTTCACTGGACTTCTGGTACAGGGGGTTGTGCTGCATCAGCCTCTCCAGCAGTGAGGTGCCTGTGCCCAGTGAGATCTCATGGCTCCCTGCACGGCTGCTTGGCCCCCCTGGCACTGGCAGTGCTCCCACCCCTCCCCACTCACCCAAGCCGTGCTCTGTGGCCAGTGGTGAGGTCAGGACAGGGCCCAGTTGCTTGGGGTCTCCTGCCAGCACCAGCTGCCCTCCAGTGGGGTTGGTCTTCTCGTCCATGGGAGTCAGGAGCCCTGGGAACAGGGAGAGCTCGGTGAGGGGCAGGGGGGACCCCAGGCCATGCAGAGATGCTGGTCCCCCAGACAGCAGCCGGGCACCACTCACCGGCAATGGCGACCACACTCTCCGGCTCTACCGCGTGGCCACACTCGTCGATGAAGACGTGGGAGAAATACCCAGGGGGGAAGTTGGCTGACACCAGCCTGAAGGAGAGAGGCTGCCTCAGCACCCCTGCCCCACCTGGCCATCCTTCCTCCCCTCCTCTTCATCCTCATCCTCCTGCAGAGGACAGGTCCCCCCTGCTTCCTTCCCTCCTCCACCTCTCCCTGCTGAATCCCTGAGGGGCTGCCCTCACAGCCTGGCTGCAAGGCAGCCCCTGGGTGCACAACTCCCCCACTTGGAGTACTGGGGACAATCCCAGCTCCTCTGACCTTCCTGCTGTCACCAGTGTGGTGACGAGGATCCGGTAGTGCCCCAGGTACTCCTTGCTCGGGTACTCGTAGCTGCTCTGCTCGTCATCCCAGTTGCAGCAGGGCTGGAACACAGGCATTGGGTGGGCTCCAGCTCTCCTGGAAGCTGCCAACCCTGAGATCCTGGCAGGATGCTGGGCTGGAGGGGCAAGGACTTACCCTGATATCAGCAGGCACCTCCGTGTAGTTCCTGGAGCTGGCAATGAGCCTGTAGATGTTCCGTGGGGCGATGTCCGTGATGAGGCGCTGGCACAGCAGGTCTGCGGCACTGTTGGAAGGGGCACAGGCCAAGATCCGGGCATCCTTGAAGCACGTCCACACCTGGGTGGCAGGAGGAGGTGACAGCACTGAGCCCCACAGTCCACAGGGTGGGCAGCAATGCCTGAGGCTGGACCTGGGCACTGGCCACTCACCTGCTTGATGGCCTCGACCACAGTGACTGTCTTGCCGGTGCCCGGGGGGCCGAAGATGAGGTAGGGGGCCGGGCGGGACATGCCCGTCACGATTTGGGTCACGGCCCTGCACTGCTCCTTGTTCGCCTGCAGTTTGCGGTCGAACCACCTGCAGGAGCAGAGGCTGCACTGCCGGGTCCCAGTCCCCCAATTCCCTCGGATCCTCCCAGCCCTCGGAACTGGGGACTCACCGGGGCTGGAAGGGGCCTGGGAAGAGGGACATGTGGCAGGAGGCGGAGGGGAAGAGGAGGCTGGACAAGCCACGGCGCATGGCCAGGACTACAGCCCGGTGCTGGACCTGCAGCGGCAGCCGGTTGAAGGTGAAGGTCACGTCGAACTTCAGGTTGTTCACAAACTTACTCAGCATCCTGGGAAGGAGGGGTGTGAGCAGGGCACAGGGACACTCCAGCCATGCCCTCCCAGCCCTTCCTAAACAGCTCCTGGCTTCAAGCACCTCCGAGTGGGGCTGCTGAGGCCGGACATCACTCACTTGGGGGAGAAGCCCAGCTTGACCTTATCCAGCTCCACGCTGTGCACGTAGCCCTTGTACTGGAGGAGTGGGGAGCAGTTCCGCTCGCTGCTCAGGTGGGCAAAGAGGTGGTCCCCCCTCAGCACGGACGGGCGGTTCTCGGCCACGCCGGGCACCTGTGCCAAATGTCTGCTGTGATGCCAGAGCCAGGGAAGTCCCAGCACCCCTCCCATCCCCCCCAGATTCCCCTACGCACGTTGAGGACCAGCAGCCCCCTGTCCTGCACCATGGTCACGTCCTGCATGTCGTAGCGCCGGATGTCCACCTCCATCTGGATCTCCTCCAGGTACAGCAGCAGCTGGAACTTCTGGTGGTAGTTGTCAGCCTGCAGAGGTGCTTCCAGCAGCGAGCTGTGGGCAGCAGGGATGTCACTGTGTCCCAGAGGCACCTGGGCTCTGGGGGGGCACCTTGGCATTGCCCCCAGCCCTCAGTACTCACCTCATGGCAGCCCAGTTGGAGTTGGCACTGGCGTTGGGTCCGAGCAGGATCGTGTCCTTGAGGCTCTTTGGGTACTGGTAGGTGTCCAGAGGGATTTCTATCTCCAGTTTGTTTTTCAGGGAGCTGGGTGGAGGGGACAGCAGTGCTGCAGGGACTGCAGGGCCAGGCTACCCCTGGGCCACAGCCATCCCAACAGGCAGAGTGTCCCCAGCCTGCTATCACCAGCCATAGCACAGGGATGAAGCCCTCTCCTGGGGTACCAGACAGCTGGGTCCTGAGGAGCTGAGCCTTTTCCTGGCTGGAGAACAGGCTGGGCCCCTCTGCTTAGGATGGCAGCGGGTGACTCTGCCACATACCTGTCGGGGGGGATGCCTTCCTCGGTGATGACGGTGACAGGGCGCTGGAGGCTGTCCTGGTAAGGCTGGTAAGGCGCCGAGGGCCCCAGTTCCTTGGCCAGCTGGCTCTGGGCGATGGCTGCGATGTAGCGTGAGATGCTGAAGGGCTTGTCCTCCTCCTTGGTGAAATCAAACACCAGCACAGCTGGGAAGTGCCCATTGCTGGTGGTGAGGCACCGCACCTCGATGGGGTACGTGCCACCTGTGGGGCAAACAGGGGAGCGTTGGGTCCTGCAGCTCCTCCAGCGGGGCAGGGGATGGGGCAGGATGGGACCCTACCCGGGTGGAGCACCAGGGGCTGTCCCTGTGTCACCCCTTGCTCGTCGCTGAGGGAGAGCACCGGTGACTGGTAGAGCAGCCAGAGCTGCCGCAGCGTCACCGCCTCCGTCCCGCGGTTCTGCACCTTGACAGACACCGTCCGGGCCTTGCCCCGCACCACCGGGAAGCGGATCTCCCCGTTGTCCTGGTCGTACTCCGAGACAATGTCCACGCCGTGCTTCGCACGGATGAGCTCGGCGCTGCGGGGAGGGAGGGTCAGGCTTTGCCCGCCAGGGTGGGGGGTTTGGGGCTATCCAGGGCAGGGTGCTGTCGGTCATACCGCTGCTGGGTGTAGCTCTGGGGCGTTTGTGGAGTGGAGCTGGGCTTCTGCCCTGAGGCAGGTCTGGCCCCTGATGCCTGTGCATCTGCCCTGGGTCTCCGGTACTGGTCTGCCACCACCACGCGCCTCTTCACCTGTGAGGAGCAGCCACCATCAGCCCCAGGGTCCTACCAGGGGTCCCATGGAGCCAGTCCCCATGGAGCCAGTCCCCGTGGGTGCTGCCCCAGACAGGGGCCTTCCTCACCTTCTTAAATTGCACCACCTGCCCCTGCACCACCGCCCGATGGGTCACCCTCAGGGCATACAAAGTACAGGAGAAGTTGGGAGTCTTTGTGTCAGTCCTGCAGAGACAAGGGAGAGGGTTTGTGAGGGACAGAGTGTGGCAGGGCACAGGCAGCTGAGGGGAGGCAAGAGGGAAGGTGAAGCAGGGCAGTAAGGCTGTGGTGAGGGAGCTCTCAGTGGGTCTCTGTGCCAGGAGAGAGAGAAGGACTTGGGTTTCCCACTGGCCTGTGCAAATCTTAGATTCCTTCAGGCTGCCCCAGCAACTCCATGCTGTGCCATAGCTGTTCCAGCTGTTCCATGGCCATTCCAGCTGTGCCATGGCATCACTGCCTGACCCTGCCAGCCATGCAGTCCCTGTCCCTTCCAGTGCTCAAGCAGCAGCAGGGCAGGGACCTCCCGCTGTCCCCAGACCCCAGACAGAAGATGCCATCAGAGGCACCTGAGGCATCTGCCCCAGGGGCTGAGCTGGCACAGATGAGGGCTGCTCTAAGGCACAGCCACTGCACTCCCAGCAGCAATGACTCCCCAGGTACCTCCTCCTGGACCCTGGGGTCCACCCTGCAGCCCTACAGTGCCCTGAGCCCCGGCTTTGCCAATGATTAACAATGATTAACAGTGGTGATGTTGCACAAGGGCCAGTGTAAGTGGGGTCAGAGGGGTGAGTTGGGCACTGCAGAGGGCAGTGGGTATCCAAGGCCTTGCCCAGGCGGCTGCTGGGGGTCCCACGGAGCTGGGATCATCCCAGCAGGGCTGTGGCAACACGGAGGAGCCTGGGGGCCCAGTGATGCTGCTCAGGACCAGTAACACTGGCCGGGCACTGGGGATGTGGGAAAAAGGGAGGTGCTGGCCAGGGGGACCGTCCCAGGTGGTGCCGCCCGGGTCTGGCTCTCACCTGCCCCGGAACTCCAGGTTGTAGATGCTCCGCAGAGTTTCCCGCTGACACTCCTTCTGCCGCCCCGTGTCCTGCAGGAACTGCACGAACTGATCCCCCCACTGCCTGGCCTCAGCCACGCTGAACCGCGGCATGGTCGAGCCGAGCTGTGCCGTGCAGTGTCGACGTGTGCGAAGTTAAGCCGAGCTGGGCTGGGCTGGGCTGGGTTTACTCGGGGCTGCTCATCCGGGGAGAAACGAAAGCGAAAGGAACCGTGCGCCGTCGGGACCGCCCGCCCGGACAGGGAGGGGGAGATGGGGAGGGATCGTGGAGGCGGCTCCTGCCCGGTGCCTCCTGCCCCGCAGCATCGCCCCACGCCCCACGGAGGGGTCCGGCTGCGGGGATTGCCCTGGCCGGGTGAGGACGGGCTGTGGTGGGCGCTGACCCAGCCGGGAGCCCGAGGGGGTCCTCCCATCGCGAGGGGACCCCAGAGGTGATGGACAGGTGCCCAGCGCGGGCTGTGGAGTGTCAAAGGTCTGGGCTGGCTGTCACCCCACCCCTGCAGCCCCCAGCAGTGTTTACCCCCAGGGTGGGGAGCAGAAGCTGCCGGCCCCTCAACCTGTGCTGCCCTCGGGGCGGGGAGGTGCCCAGGTGTGTTGCATCCATGGATCTAGAGGGAGGGAGGAGGGGGCTCCCAGGGCTCCAGCTGCTCTGTAAAGGGGGAATCAGCAGCACTGGCTAATTGTTTATTTGCCTCTGGTTTCCTGTGCTCTCACCTCCAGCCTGCCTGGTGAGGATGGTGGTCCCTGTGCTGCTACTATAAGACACCCCAAACCCTGGGGCTACTTGTGGTGCTGCCTGGGTGCTGCTTTTACCTCTCTGTGGCCCAAGGGTGCTGGGTAAGTCTCCTTTCTTCCTTGGCTCAGAGTCTTTTCCTCCATCCCAAGCTCTGCCAATGCCCTGCCGCTGTCTGGAGGTGGCTGGGAGGCTGTGGTGGTGTAGAGTCCCTCACTGACTGCAGGAGGCCTCTGACGCTTGAGAAATGGGGCATTGCCTTTGGAGGAGCTGCTTACAAGTCTGTCTGTCAGGCAGAATGTTGGAGCTTTTAAGTTTTGATCTTGTAAATAGATAGGTAAACTCTTTGCACGTGGGCAGCAGGGGAGCCTGGCTGCTGTCAGGACCCATCCTGTGGCACTGGGCAGGGCCAGCTTTGCCTTCCCTGGCTCAGTTAAACCGCAGTGCCCACTGGGATTCATTTGGGGTCAGGCTTTGGCTTTTGTACATTCCAGCAGAGCCAGCCCAGGATATTCACTGCTCTGAAGCTGGCCTTGATCTCTGCTGAAGCCTCTTTTAGGGTTAAAATCCCTCTGGGCATGTGGCACCCCAGGGCTGGCACTTGCTTGGTGCCCCAGGGGTGGTCAGACATGCTGAGTGCTGCTTTTCCAAGGAAGAAGCAGGGGGACTGAGATAGCTGAGGCTGTTGGGGGAGACAGGCCAGGAGACAGGCAGGAACCAAGCCAGCCCAAAGGATGATTAGCTGAAGATTTGGAGAAGGACAGAGAGATAGTAACTGGAATTATTGCAGCCCTTAAGGCTGGAACAATAAGGGCAGAGGACCACTTTCAGTGTAACTCAGGAGCAGAAGACTAGCCTTGAGGTTGATAAAAGCTGTGTTGTGTGAACAGCCTTATCTTGGGCCCCCGCTTCAGCCTCACATTCTTGGAATTGCTGCAGCGATTTTCTGGATGGATCCATGGCCACAGCCCACAGCACCTGAGGCACTGGCACACACAGGCTTTCATCTCCCCTGGGTGCTGCTGCAGGGAGGGGACCCTCTCCCACAAACTGTCCTTGACTGGCTCCATGCACAGCATTTTCCAACCCTCCAGCACAGCCCTGCTTGGTCCCTGTGGAGGATCCAACCAGGAGTGTTTCATAAGCTGGGGGAGGTGTTACACACAGAGGAAGAGTGGAATTGCATCTGCTGTTGTTTTCCAGGGTGAGGTGCCTCACTAGAGCTCTGTGACTGTTTTTAATTTGGAAGTTCTCAGCCCTCCAGTTGCTATGTCTGTGTTCCAGGGTGGGAGCATCACCCTCAGGTTTGGATGACACCACCCCTCCTTAATTATGGAATCATTAAGGCTGGAAAACCCCTTTAAGATCACACCATGTTGACCACTAAACCATGTCCTCAAGTGCCACAACCACACATTTTTGCACTCTTCCAGGGATGGTGACTCAGGCAGTCACCTCTCCATCTGCCTTCACCAGGCACCAGCAAAAGTGAGACCACGAAAGAACAGACACAAATGGCTTTAAACAAAGACCAGTGTATTTGCACCAGACCAGTTGATACAGAGGATGCCTGAGGGATGAATGGTCAGTCTCAACAGCAAATACAAATATATTTTATTTAGACAGAACTCACAAAGGATAGACACACTTATTTTGTGGTATTACTGTGCAAAACCTGAGGTGTGATGCACAGGCAGCCCCATCCCTCTCTTCCCAACCCCTTCCTTTGTGTATTTAAAAACAGGAAGACATGAGCCAGTTTAAAAACCAGAACCTGCAAGGTGGCCCAGTGACAACAAAAGTGCAAACAAAAGCAAAGGGAGTTCACCAAAGGGGGGTAATTTTGCAGTGAAGCCATGTTCTGAGCTCTGAGAAAGGCATATATGTCTCTTGAACTTCCCCTTCAGACAAACTTACAGGACTGCTAGTCTTGATGTTATAGGGGAAAAAACCCCCAGTAACACATAGCAAGCATGTAGAAGAGATTCATTCCAAAATCCCCTCTAAGTATGACAAGAAACTGGCCACAACTGAGACAAAGGGGAAAGGATTTTTTTTCTCTTTTTGGTGCAAGTTTATTTTGTACACTATCCATCCATACACCTGTGATACAAATCTATGAACCTGCCTCAAAGCATTAAAGCACAACATACCTATTATTCTGCAGACATTTGCATTTTTAATCACTATCCAGCCCTTGTGGACCAGCAGTGAGTGGACACAGGGACTTGTTCTGTAAAAATGCAGATGTTTGGTAACCGTACGCACACGAGGGAGGGGAGAGCAGAGATGTTCACTTTTAGGGAACATGGATTTTCAGAGTTAAAAAAATTACATCCCTGGAAGAGCTGGGTGAGTAGGGAGTTCTGTAAAGGATCCTGTAAACTTATTTTATACAGTAAAATCTAAGCCTGCAGGCCTTCTGCTTCATGGAGGTTGGGAATAAGGATACACGAGGACTCAGTGTCTTGCAGCGCCGTGAGCTGTTGGCAGGTTTGACAGACTCACTGGAGTACCTGGAGTGCTGTAATACAGGTGAAGGGAATGCTCTGCACCCTCCTCTGGGAGTTACAATAGGGCTTTTCCAGCTAGGAAGTTTTCCAACCAGTGATTGAAAACAGCTATACCTCGGAGCCACGAGTGGCTGAATTAAAATGACCTATTAAATGCTTTACAACAGGAAGTTCACGTGGCAGGAAACACAAAACACAAGGACAAGGCTATTTGTTCCACAGTTCCCTCTGAGGCTAGAAAACCTGTTAACTTTGAAAGCCCTAAAAAATGCTGCTCTGGTTTAGGAACCATCTACTTGGCATAGGACCACGTTTGTTTTGTCTTTTTTTCTTTTTTTTTTTTTTTTTCCTGCACACCACCATTTCATTCACCTCCCTGCTCCTGCCTTAGGCATTCTGCATTTCCTTGCCAATCTTGTAGCTGAGGATCTTGTTCCAGTCGATCTTGGTGCGGGTGACGGGCAGCTGCCGGCGTAAGGCTTTGAAAGTGGTGTCTGACATGGTCTGGTAGTTCTCACTGATTGCTGTCTGCAAGGGCAAGCACTTGGGTCAGGGCAGCCACAAGATACTCTCAGAAAGCACAGCTCAGTGGTAAAGCCACAAACCCCTCCCTGGAGGGTGAAGGCACACTATTAACTAAATTAATAATGCAGTCACCAGTGTGTGTGAAAGTGAAAATGTGACTGAACAGCAGCACCTCAGGTGTTTCACTGACTTGTCTCTCTTGAGTCACCTTGCACACAGGCTGGGACAATGTAAAAACCTGTTGCATAAATCTCTTCAGTATTTTTAACTGTCACAAAGGAAAATACTTTGACTCAGCTGCTCCCCTCCCATGCTTGTTCCAGGCATCGCTTGTAACCCTTTAAAAATAACTACAAAGCAAACCTGATTCTTTCAACAAATACTACTGGCCCTTTTCTAGGAAACTCTTAGTCAACACCAGATTCAGCCAGAAGCACAATTTGAGGTTGGTTTTTCATTAACTGTAAAGGGAGACTGATATGATTGCAGGGTTAATTTAACCAGCACTGATCTTACCTGGTACTCGTTTTCTGCGTTTTCTATTATCTTAATAAACTCCTTAGCAGTCTGGACATCACTCTGCAAAGGAGAAAAATAGATTCTCATGGTTAAGAGCAATCTACAAAAACTACACTTGTTCTCAAGTGACAGGCTGAGTACAGATGAAGTGGGTAACACCAGCAGCTTGTGTTTGTAGTTGGGCTCCTTTCACTTGCTACATACTGGGTAGGGCCTGTGCTCCAAACTGGAGCAGGGCTGCACCCTAGTGAGCAAAAGGGATGTGGATCTTCCTGGTAAAATAGGGGATTTTGCAGCTGTTGCTCCCTCTACTGTACTACAGAACTTTTTTAGTTTCCCTTAGTGTCTCTTACTGTTCCTTTCCCTTGCATGGTGATAGAAAAGCATGTTCTGTCCTCTTTAACCTAAACTCATAACCCTTCTAATAATGTCCAACTTCAGGCAGCTGGGAATCTGGGATTCCCATGTGGCTCTAAACACTACATTGACTATTCACCCTAAAATTACTTCAAAGCCAAGAGAATGCAGTCACAGCAGTGTGTGCTTTGTGAGCTGCTTTAGGCATAAAATAGCTGCTTATCATAAGAAAAAGAACTTTTAGCACACTTACTGACACCTGTACAGAGTCCTGGATGTCTTTATGACTAACCAGCTGGACGTTGCCATCTTCATAGTAATGGACCTGCACCAAGAGACAGAAGGCAAGTTATCCTGACCCCTCACTCCACAATCCCTGGAGCCCCCAAGTGCTACCAGAATGGCACAACAGAGCATTGTGCCAGACTTCTCTGCTTACGTGGAGACTAAAAGCAGGATGGGTTTTCTAAAAGGTTTCATTCTTTGTCAAGACTTTGTTCAAGATTATGTTTTGAGATAAGAGCAATTATAAAAGATTCAAGGCAGAGGTTTTAGCCCTATAAACTGAAGGAGACCTGGAGGCCTGTGGGGTAATGCTACAGAATAAACCACAGGCCAGACTGCAGATTATGTTTGAAACATTAGATTTAAGAATTAATTTCTTGGACACTTTAATAGCATCCTGACTTGAGAAGGACATCTCTGCTGCATTTCAGCATCTCATTCTGAGCTGACTGCATTTGTGTAACAGAAGAACAATGCAGCTTCTCCTGTTAGTGCCAGGAAGAGCAGCTCACCTGGATTTTGAGCACTGCAGCCACTTGAGCTGTCGGTGGTGTGATGGTGAACTTCCACTCTGACCTCCAGCGCCCATTCCTAAAAATAATCACAGCATGAAAATATTCCCAAAGAGCTCTAACAACAAAAAGAACCAAACCCACAAGTTGTTTCTGATGTTGTCTTAGAACCTATAGCAGAGTCTTTACATGGCACTGAGTTAAATTTGTGAAGGACAGCTGAGCACAAAGCACACAGTACAGAGGTAGCTCCAGTGTGCTTGTGCTCTGGAACATGGAAAGGGGTATCCATCCAGCTCTGCTCTCCCTCTGGATAGGTCACATGAAGGGTTTTGGCAAGTGCTAAGGGGACTGCAAGGAAAACAAGACTACAGAAGGAGAACAACTTCTTGGGAAGCCCAAGAACACCTGCCCTTCAGACCATGTCAGACCCAGGGGATGGGTTGGTTTGGGGACTAGCAAAGGAAGAAAACACACTATGCTGAAATTGTCTTACCAGAAGTTTTTGGGCTGGAACTGGTGGCTCTCAATACAGGCAATAATTGTCTGCTGCCCATCTATAGATTTACCATAAACCTGCATTTAGAAAAACAGTTAATAAGGCCCAAGAGCTGAGGAAAGCCAGTCTTATTCTCTATCTGCAGCGTGGTGGAGGTGGCTGTTGTGGTACCTCATGGGAACATGTACCACTAATTACACTGTCCAACACCTCCACTGGCAGGTATTTTATTCCCTGCAGGTGTGAAGGTGCTTGGCAGTCATGAACATGAAAAAGAAGGTCTAGTCCACCTTTACCACTCTGTGCACGCCAAGATATTTGCACCCTCTTTGGAACTTGTCATTCCAAAGTCAGCCAAAATGCCAGTGAGGATGGAGAATTCCAACAGCTCTGCCCAGCCCAGAGCCCACTCAAGGACTGACTGACACAGAGAAATGAACTTTCAGGGAAAGAAGATGGATACTCAACAGTGCAGAAGCCGTTGGGGTAATGATCTTTCACGTAGGCTCTCAGGGCACTGTCACAGGCATCTCTCCACTGCTTCAAACCTGATTCCGTGTCCTCGGGCTGGGGGTCACTTGCTTCTTTCCTTAAATGATCAAACTTAAAAGAAAGTTTGTTTCTTGGGTCTAAAAATCTGCCATTGCCCAGATCACCATGTTCTGTGATTAAGACCTGTAAAAGAAGTGAAATGAAGACACATTTAGGCCGCTATAAATGTGTTGTTTTGCGATTTTTCTCTATTTGGGTATCAATGTTTCCATAGATTCTGTCATTGAGCCCTAATCCTGCTTAAAGAAAGAGATTTTCAGTGATAATTTTAACTAGCAGTAATTGTATTGAGACTGAAGGTAACTCTGCTTTCCACACTAATACAGCCAGTTCTGGGTCAGAAGACTAAGTGCAGTATTATAATAATGAATATATTTAGCTTAAAGTTGGGCATCGTCACAATATAAGCAGGAGGTTTTGCTTTTAATTCTGCTGTTTTCCTTCTAAATTTCTAAAGGAAACAAAGAATTTTAATCTGGAATTTACCATTTATTGCCATACTCCATGTTACAATAGTTCTCCTTTTGATCAAGAAGGGTACATAGATGTGGCTACTTCTGATAAAGCACTGTATCTTCCCTCTCCCTTCTCTTATTCACCATAATTCTCTGACTTCCCAAATATTGACTTTTTTGGAGCTTTGCTGAGTTTTTTTGCAGGTCCTACTGTAACTTTCTCTTGTCAAACTTACTGCTATGAACAGTCCTCTTAAAAATATCAGCCTCCCATATATATCTGGGACACCAGAAAAGCTGGGTCAAAGCTTGGCTCAGAGAACAGAACAGATGGTCAGGCAGCTTTCTGGCTTCTCTGTGCCTTGCTGCTTGTTCCCCCCAAAAAAGGATAATAAAGGAAAATTGTTTTGCTGGTACAGATTGGATGGTATCAGGTATAATCACTACACCAAATCAATGCTTTGGTATCATCAAAGACACAGCTTGTTTTTTGGGGTAGCTGGGAATGGATTAAGAATGCAGAAAATTAATCAAACTATTAAGAATCTACTATCAACTGTCAGTAGGAACTCTAAGCAAGTGGCAACATAAGGATTTGGAAGTTAGCTTTAAACAGACAGTAATCTTTAATCATTCATACTCAGACTGGAGTTCCTAAGTGGTATCAGGCAGGACTTTAAGAGAACATTTCACTTGTGCTTTGTTCTTAGAGAAGAAAGGGTGGTAATATAATGATGTGTGTGGGAAGGAGAGGTGGTACCTTGTGAGCAGAATGGGTGAGTCAGCTGCTGCTGATGTTAAGTTGTGAGTCAACCTCTTGATGAAACAACATTTTTATTGCTTTTACAGAGTGAGGTAACAGAAACCTCAGGTGCACAAAGTTTTCCCCTTACCTGATCCTCATACCCTTCTATCTTCACTGGTGTGAACTGATCCATGTTGTACTGTGCAAATGCACTGTGGGGGGTTAAAAGAACAGGAACTTTAGCTGTACATTTATTCTGACTCAAGAATTAAGTGCATTCTGTGATTACATGATGTAATCTTCAGCTTAATTGGGCAAATAATACACACACAAGGACTCTGGAAGGATTTTCAACACCTTTTATTGTGGGTAGATATAAAGCCCAGGTCTAAAGGCAGTTTGTTTAGTGATGACCAGGAAAGTACAGAGTTCAGAAGTAGAACAGCAGGAAGCCTGGGGGAATGTGAGCAAGCCAAGGCAAAACAGGAACACCCCAGCTACAATTCAGACAGCAGCAAGGTAAACAAACAAGCAGACTAATATTTACAACCATTTTCTTATGTAAAGACCTGCTGACTGCCATGTCACCTAGCTTGAAGTCAAACCTTAGCATCAAAAAGCTTGTATGTGTAATCTTTGAGCATTTGCTGATGAGGCTGTGGAAGTAAACAAGGTCTTTTGAAAGCTTTTTATTGAGGGCAGTTCTTTCTCTAAATTTAGGCTACGGATTACTCAGTATTTCAGGCTTCACTTGCTTCACAAATCATGAGCAGACATTGCTGCTGCTGCAGAGTTAAACTTTTTGGCAGGGTGCCTTCCTGTCAGTTCTATACAGCACAAATCCCAATTTAGGGCTTTTAAAAAGAATCATCATCCACACCTTTCATTACGTATTTTGTTGGAGGGGAGGTAAGGAATTACAATGGATTGCTCTCAATACAGCAAATGGCCTCCTCTGTCACACAATGATGGGTGCAAGAAAACATAAGAATATCTGATGGTAATTTGACTTGTGTTTGAAATTTTAGGACTTACTGTGCTGCTCCTTCCCTGAGAAGATTGTCATTGTTGAGCAATAACCGGACATCTGAGGGAGAGAGGGTTCAGGTGGGTTATTGGGGGTTTTTTTGATGAAATGTTTCTTTTTGTGCATTTCATTTTCAACAGTACAAAGGCAAACATTAAAATGATTAAATCATTTCATTAAGGAGATGTAGTCCAGAATGACAGCATGCTTTTCCTAGCAACCTCTTAACCTTAAAAGCAGTGTAGTATGACACAGCCTTAGATTTTTGTAATAGATAAAACACCACAGATCATGTTTTCCTTATTTACTTACCATTGAATACTTCATTGAACTCCCCAGGGGGTGCATGAGTGATGAATTTTGCAGCTATACGAACCTACAATGGAGCAGAAAAGTAATCAAAGACAAGATCATGCACTGAGTTCATTCACTGAGTTCAGAGAGGCTGAAGCAATTCCCAACAAAACCAGCTCTGACAGTGATGAAAGGTGCCAGATTTAGGGAGAAATCTGGGCATGCATTGCCAAAATCAAAACAGCCTCATTAGGCTGTTCAAGGATGGGGCTTGGAGCAACCTGGGATAGTGGGAGGTGTCCCTGCCCATGGCAGGGGGTGGAACTGGATGATCTTTGAAGTCCCTTCCAACCCAAACCATTCTGTGAAAATCAGAATTTTTTTAGTGTAATAATAATTCCAAAAGTACTCAGCAAGTGCAAACTTCACAGGAGCACCTGTAAAAGTGTGAACTGTTTAACCTGCACAGTCCTGACCTGTTTAGGGACTATAAATGCTGGCCAGCCACTCTTTTTGTGTGGATGGTTTTTCCTGATCCATGCCAGTAATCAGACACCTGAATACCAGGGCTTAAAAAGAACCAGAAAACAGGGTAGTAAAAGTGAAACTGTAACTAGGTGTAACCACAGCACAACAGAGCAGTGTCTGACACATGTTGCGGGTCATCCAGGCAACTTGTTTTTGCTGAACTCTGGCTGAAGAAGTCACTGCTCCCCAGGAAACTGTGTGTGAAAAAGGAGAAGCTGATCCCTCTGGAAATGCAGCATCCTCTCATCTCTGCTGCAGTCCAGCCATGAACTGCCAGGGCAGTGGAAGAATTCAGGCACGTGGAACTGTGAGTGACACAATAAATAACTGAAAAGGCCAACTCTGAACATCCAGAAAACTTTGAAGCTGGGAAGGAAAAACACATTCTCGTCTAAAAAAAGGTAACAAACCACCACTGTGTTTGGGAATCCAATACATATGTCTTGCACTGTTAGAATTTAGGTGGTCCATGTATTGATTCTGTTGGAATTAGTAAGAGTTTATGGTTTTCATTATCAAATCTTTTATGGCTTTTACAGGACCAAAGGGAATAGAAACATCTTGGAAGATATGAAACAGGAAATGTCACAAAATTAAACCTCTCCCTTAGAATAATAAAACCCCCACATTTCCTCTGATAAGCCCAGTAACAAAGCTGAGCAATGAGACTTTCCCACCCAATGAGACATTTATTGAAAGGGACTGCAGAGCTGCTCATTACCACTCTGATTACTTTCTACTTTTCATTTTGAGCAGCAAAACAAAGGATTCTCCCTGTGTATCCAATTGCTTCAGCTGAGTTATTGCCAGAGCTGCAAATAACTCATTTCTCTCAACAGTCCTCCCCTGTTTCAATTAGAAATTGTTGTTTGTACTGTTTGTCACATAATGATTTAAAGCAAGATGTGGAGGGAAATAAACACCTTTCCAAACAAAGGGGAATTGCCTTATTCCAGCAGGATCAAGTGACAACTCTGCCTTAACTGGATTGAGCTTCAGATAAAAATAGATCATCTTCCAAATTAGCATCTATTTCAAAAAAATAGATACATTCTTAGTGCCTGAGGTAATTAAGCAATACAAAGAAAAGATTAGAAAGACAGTAACTTGTGTAATTGATATGATACAGAATGTCAAACCAGTTTTTCCCCTCTTAATTTTCTGGTTTCCGGTCGGTAAATGTAGAGCAATTCTAAAAATGGAGCTCTTACTGTTTGAAAGCTTCCACTATTTAAAGAGCTGTAATGAGGACACACTGCTGCCATAATATTGTCAATTTTTAGTGAGGAATTTGGGTGGTGATGAAGACAGCCTGGCAGTAATTAAGAGGGACCCTGCTGCTCTATATCCTCTGTGGACTTTGCTCAGAGCCAGCCCTAAAAGAGATCTCTGAAATGACACCCTGTGCTTTTCTGAGCCACTGCAAGTGTAAGCACAGCACAGGGTATCACTGTGCTGAGCCTCTCACAAATATCTACGCTCATGCCATGCACTAGTGGAACAAATTACCTCCCTGGATGATCAGATTCCCTTTTATTTCTCCATATATTCATTTATAAGGCTCCTAAAAGCCATAAAGTTTAGTATCTTACAAATTTATGCAATAATGCTGTGGCTGCAGAACATGAAACCCTTGTAAAAGGGGTCAGTGTTTTAACAGGTTGAATTTTAGATCAGTGGATTCTCATAAGAAAATCCTTGTGGGAAAAAGAAACCGCAAATAAACAGCAAAAACAAAACAAACAAAAAAAAAAGGCAAGTGGTACATGAAAGATTTTTACAGTCTTCCAGAAATTCTCTCACTTGGAAGGATGAACAAAATCAAATCAACACAGAAAGGCCTCTGCCTTCAACCAGATGCTGTTACAAACCCAGTTGTGAACAAAGCAAAGGTTGCAAGTGTTCACTTGGATAATTATCCCTCGCCCTGCTTCTCTCAGGGAGCAATAAAACACAAACCATTTCAGTGCAACTCGTGAAATCAGCAGTGGGGTGCAGGAAACAGGCTGGGGAGTGATCAGTTTGAAATGTCAAGCCCTTGTATGGCTGTTGGTTTTCAGAGCTGGTTTGTAGCAGGGAGGTTGTCAGGATGTTCCTCTGCAGAAGCACCAAAATAAGACTTTCTGCAACCTGCCCCATTTCCTGCCCCCGGGGCCGTTTCAGGTGCCATTTCAGCCTGAAACAGGAACTTCCTGCTTCTAAAATGGGGAAAGTCTGAGGGGGAGGGAAGTTGCTCAGCCATCAGTTCAAACTGTCAAAACAGCAGCGGGATGAACTTGAGCAACAGGGGAGATTTCAACTAAAATCATGGAATCCTGGAATGGTTTGGGCTGGCTGCCCTGGGCAGGGACACCTTCCACCAGCCCAGGCTGCTCCAAGCCCTGTCCAACCTGGCCTTGGACACTTCCAGGGATGGGGCAGCCACAGCTTCTCTGGGAATTCCATCCCAGGCCCTCCCCACCCTCACAGGGAAGAATTCCTTCCCAATATCCCATCCATCCCTGCCCTCTGGCAGTGGGAAGCCATTCGCCCTTGTCCTGTCCCTCCATCCCTTGCCCCAAGTCGCTCTCCTGCTCCCCTGGAGCCCCTTTAGGCTGGAAAGGGGCTTGAAGGTCTCCTTGGAGCTTCTCTTTTCCAGGTGAACCACCCCAGCTCTCCCAGCCTGCCTGAGAAATTAATCTCTTACCTAAAATATGCCCACTGAGAATAAAGAAGTGAGGTTTGGAGGACTGACTGAATTAATTTTGTTGCTCTATTCTTTTTTGTCGTTGTTGTTTTTCGCTTTGCTTTAAAGCACTGGTAAACTCACACTCATAAAATGAAACTCATCTGACTAATCACAAAATGGACACTACAGTAAATCTTTGCTGCTTGTTTCTCTTTCAGATCCTCCCTTAGGATTGTTCTTTTCTACCTTAGCAAGGCGTGGAGCCACTTGGAATTGAATCAAGTTCTCAGTTACATGCTAAAAAGACCACATTAATTCTGCTCTGGAGAACCTATTTCAAACAATATCATCAAAAATCTTGACTGAAGGATGACTGGACTTTTAAAGCTCTGCTTCCTTCACAATGAATGACATTGTAGTAAAACTGAATTTGGCAGTTCAAGGGAAAAATGAAAGCAAGGCTCTGGACCAACAGGATCCTGGAAGATCCATCAGCCTGAACAGCTCCTCCTGAACATTAAGAAACTAAATATAACAGTTTTATGATTTAAAATAGTGCAACAGTGGATTTTTAAACTACTGTTTGCAGGTAACTGGTGTTACCTGGCAGAAAATGTGGCTTCCTTGTTTGTTACACAAAGCCCAGCACTACTCACAGACTGTAATTTCCCCACATTCCTCCACAAGAGGAACAATCTGCTCATTTCCCCCTTTCCTGAAATAATTGCGGCTCTCTTTGGTTCTGCTTAGTCCTTTCCATCCCGTGTCATTTGCAGGATCTACATCAAAGCTCCCGCTGGCAGCTGAGGGAGCAGAAAAAGCCCAGACACGCTCTGAGGGTGTTTAGGAAGTGAAAGGGTCGCACAGCACCTCGGACGCGCTGGGAACATCGCTAATTTGAGAAACGAAGCTCAGAAAATACAGCTTAAAAGAATCGATTAGGTTGGAAAAGACCTCCGGGATCATCGAGTCCAACCTGCGTCCAACCCCAGCCCAGAGCTCTGAGGGCCACGTCCAGTCCTTTCTTGGACTCCTCCAGGGGTGGGGACTCCACCACCACCCTGGGCAGCCCCTTCCAGTGCCTGAGCATCCTTTCCATCAAGAAATTCCTGCTGATGTCCAGCCTGACCCTCCCTTGCCACAGCTGGAGGCTGTGTTCGTTTTCAATCGTAAAGCCGCGCCGAGGCGCCTCAGCTGGACCCGGGCAACGAGGAAATGGAAACGTAAAAAGGAAAATGAAACGCAAAGGGCTGCTCTGGTAACAAACAGCCTACCCGCGGCCGGTCCCTCACCCGGGCAGCGGTGGCCCGGCGGTCTCGGGGGCCCGCCCCGAGGCAGCCACAGCCTAGCCCGGCGGCCCCCGGGGACCCTTCCCGCCGCTCCCTACGCGTTACTTTCCCGCGGGCGGCGGTGCCGACCCAGAGCGGAGCGGCGGCCGCCCCTCGCCTTTACCTTCTCCTCATCCGACACCCGCTCCTCCAGGTCCGCCATCTTGGCAGCTCCGGGCCCGGCCCCGCGCGGTGCATGCCGGGAGAGCCGCCCGCCGGGCCGGGAGCGCCCCTGCCGCCATCTTAACTGCGGGCACAAGCGCCGCGGCCGCCATCATAAGAGCGGGCGGGTTCAGGAGCGCTGACCTGGGCGGCGCCATCTTAGCTGTGGGCAGACGCCGCACGGCCGCCATCATGGAAACAGGACGGTTCACGCCGTACCGGGAGCGTAGCAGCGGCGGAGCCGCCGCATCCCGGAGCCTCCGAGGCTCCCGCTGGTCATGTGGAGGATGCTTGGGCGGTGTAGCGCTGGTGGGCTCCCTCCCCGGTCGTCCCGTTTGCGGCGATGGCTGAGGGCGGCGGGCCGGAAGCGCAGCGGGCGCCATGCTATCTGCGGGCAGACGCCGCGCGGCAGCCATCACAAGAACGGGCGTGGCCGCCCGTGACCGGCAGCGCGGCCGTGGCGAAGCCACCGCGTCCCGGAGCCCCCGGAGCCCTCCCGCTGCCGTGTGGGCACCGCTCGGTGCGCGCCCCGAGCCTGCTCTGAGCAGTGACGGGCTCGGCCAGCAGCCTCCCCGCGCCGGAGCCCCGCCCCGGCGGCCGCCCCGCCCCTGTCCCGGCGTGCCCGGTCGTTGGCGATGGCGGAGAGCAGCGGGAGCGTTCGGGGCCTGCCGTGCCCCGGGGCGGCCGCGGCGCTGAGGCGCTGGGAGCAGTTGAGGCGGCGGGCGGCGGCTCCCTGNGGCGGCTCCCTGGGCCCGCGGGTTCCTGGCCGTGGCCGCGGGGCTCGGGCTCCTGTACGCGGTGCTGCGGGTGCCGCTGCGGGTGCGGGACGGCCTGGCCGCCGGTGAGGGGCGGGGCGGGGGGGGAAGCGGGACCCCTCTGTGGGACCAGGGGTGCGGGTAGGGCGTCGTCCCGGGATGTGTCGGCAGTAGGGCGGTGATTGTCACCCTGTGCTGGGCGCTGGTGGGGCCGCACCGCGAATGCTGCGCCCAGTTCTGGGCCCCTCCGCACCCCCCGGGGAGGCAGTCGGGCTCTGCTTCCAGGGAACAAGGGGCAGGATGAGAGGAAACAGCTTCAAGCTGTGCCAGGGGAGGGTCAGGCTGGATATCAGGAGGAATTTCCTCCTGGAAAGGGTGGTCAGACATTGGAAGGGGCTGCCCAGGGAGGTGGTGGAGTCCCCATCCCTGGAGGTGTCCAAGAAGAACTGGAGGTGGCCCTCAGTGCTCTGGGCTGTGGGACAAGGTGGGGATGGGGCACAGGGCGGACCCGGTGATCTCAGAGTGCTTTTCCAACCTCGGTGGTTTTGGGATTCTGTCCCAGCAGTGCCCAGGGGCTGGTGGCACATCCCGGCCTCCTGAAGGGACACACACGGCACATCACCCACCCCTGGGGCTGGGACACAGCAGGTTCTGGGCAGCCCCAGGGCACTGGAACCAGCCGGGGAGGGGGGGTCTGTCAGGCTGGAGCCCTGTCCTGGTCACCCCTGTCCCTCCCTCCTCCCACCAGCCCAGGGTGGTGACAGGTGACAAAGCTGATGTGCAGTTTGGGTGCAAACCATTAAATAATTG
This sequence comes from Pachyramphus minor, assembly GCA_013397135.1. NCBI lineage: Eukaryota > Metazoa > Chordata > Aves > Passeriformes > Tyrannidae > Pachyramphus > Pachyramphus minor. The sequence continues at coordinate 102,504 of VYXB01008933.1, read as the reverse complement.
CATTCCCTGCCCTCTGCTGTTGATAGCCAGAGAGAGAGATCTGTGGAAAACATACATTCTTAGCACTGGATATAAACTTGCATCAAAACAGCCACTTTTTGTCTTAAAGTGAAATAATACATTAAATTAGCTTGTTCTGGTCCAACAGCCACGCTATAGGTGACACCATAAGCTGCTTTGCCTAAAAATTTACAATGCTTTTTGATTGGATATAAAACCTAATGGACTGTCAAAGATGGTTACAGACAGAAAATAATATATGGCAAGGATTCTCTAACAAAATAACATTGTGAGGCTATTAGGGCTAAAGTATATTATATATTTAATAAAATGCTATTCTTCTTTTTTAGTTCTGCTTGCTAAGTCTCTGTTTTTGTTTCTCTTAACAGTGACTGTGTTCTTAAGCACTTTGACTCCAAAATTCTACTTTGCCCTTACAGTGACTTCGTCCTTTATATCTGGGCTGATATTTGTAAGTAGTTAATTTTGTTTTCTAAACAACTTTAGCACCTCTTAGATTATTTCATGAGGGGTAAAGGGAATGAGTATCTGACTCTAGAGGGTGCCTTTGGGCTGGGAAGGAACTTGTTTAGTATCTCTTTTGCTTTGTGTGTTGGGGTGAGTCTGAGGAAATAACTTAGAATATATATATTGGAATAACTTAGATTATATATATATATTCTCTATAAAAATAAATATAGAATGCCAGGCTGGTTTGGGTTGGAAGGAACCTTAAAGGTCATCTTGATCCACACCCTGTCATGGGCAGGCACATCACAATCATCTGACCCTCATGCAGGCCATGGCACTACACAGAAATTTTTTGGGTTAATCTTTACTTTCAGTATTAAAAGCTAAAGAAAAAGTCTCTTCTCATCAATTAAACCTAATAACCAGAATGTGCAAAGTCTGGTTTAATGGATTTCTGAGCAACCTGGTTAGTGGAAGGTGTCTCTGCCTGTGGCAGGGCGTTGGAATGAGGTGGGCTTTAAGGTCCCTTCCAATACAACCACTCTATGAATCTATGATTTATTCTTTTAGATTATTTTTGTGAAATGAAAAAAAGCTACACCCAGCACAAATTTGGTACTGCAGGTAGGGCTGGTAAATCCTCACCAGATCAGGAGAATACAAGGGTTATTGCCTCTGTTCCCAGTTTCACTACACAGGCACTACTGAAAGGGTTTATGAGCTACCCTAGTGACCTGGAGGGGGAGGAACAATGTTTGACTACAATTTTACAAGTTTCTTTCAGTCTCTTTCATGTTGTGTGGCTGATCCTGCCACGAGTCAGGCCAAGTCAGATCATTAGTGCTACTTTGTATGGAGACATAAGTTCCACCTCTAGTCACTTTGCAAGGGGATTTACTCACTGTGAACACTCTTATCTCTCCTGTTTGCTTGAAAGGTGTCACCTAAGGGAATTTCTGGTGCTGTGTTTCTCCCCTGACAGGTGTTTGAGTGGTGGCACTTCCGAAAATACGGCACATCTTTCATTGAGCAGGTTTCTGTGAGCCACCTGAGGCCCCTCATTGGGGGTGCAGAGAACAGCCCCCCACCCCCAGCAGCCTTCTCAGCAGGGGACAATGACAGCAGCAGGCAGAACATGCCAGGTGATTGATTCCTGATGTATCCCAGCAGCTTTCCTTAAGCTTCAAGGTGGCTGGTTCAGCTGAACTGGCTTTTAGTGTCTCTGGATCTGTGTTAGTGCTTATAAAGAACAGAGAAAGCCTTCATCTTATAAAGTGTTTTACTAGTAATGGTCAAAACCCCCTAATAACAATATATCTTTTCTCTAAACCGGTCTTTATTACTATATTTAGGAAATATCTCGCACATTTAGCTAAAATTGTTTCAGTAACATTAGTTATTTGCTGTTCTAAATATGTGCAAAATAAACATTGCATGAGTGTACATGGCAGTGTTTAATCTTCCCACCATGTGCTTTTGTACCCCAGCAATGCTGGGGAGCAAAGTATATTTATATATATATATATATAAAAGTACTATACGTACAAAAATATATATACATGTATAATCTTTTATATAAATATGTATTTATATTTTTAATAGCAGAGGTTTATGAAGAATATGAGCATGCTCAAGTTGTATAACCATAACATTAAAGCAGCTTTTGAAAGCAAAACTGTATTTCATTACAGCATTTCAAAGTCAAGGCAATATTTCCTGTGCTCTTCATTTAAGAAAGTGCTTTTATTTTTTTTACTCCCCAGAGTGCAAAGTGTGGCGAAATCCACTCAATCTTTTCCGAGGGGCAGAGTATAGCAGGTATTAATTATCTTACTTTCCATTGCATCTTTTTAAAATTAATTGGGGCCATACACATGACTTGTTCACAGAACTTGCACTGGTAATGTCAGGAGACAGCTGGAGACCTGCAGGATTATAGGGGTGATTGATGCCAATCCTGTGTTTAAAAGGCACCAAGCCAAGCTTTGGCAGTTTCAATGGTAAGAATGCAAATATTACTGTAACATTATTTTTTGTGGGAGTAAAGTAGGAGAAGAACTTTATTTAGAGGTTGAGATTCTGACTCTAAATTCTCTTTTATTCTTATGGCTCTATTGCAAATCTCCTTGTGTTGTTTCACTGGAAAAGCTGCTTCCTAGGAAGCCAGTTCCCAAGTTGCTTAGAACTTTGCAACCTTTAAATCTTTATAACCTGCCTCTTACTGAAATGTCTCCCATTAAAGGTACATGTGGGTGACTGGGAAGGAGCCTCTTACTTACTATGACATGAATTTGTCAGCTCAAGACCATCAGAACTTTTTCACCTGTGACACAGACGCCCTTCGGCCTTCGGATACAGGTACTGATGTTGTGGGAGTGGGACAGTGCAAAGTGGGTATTTTTAATGAACTTGGACATAGATCAAGCTATCCTGTCAAATATTTTGAGATTGCAGCCTTTCTCAACTGCTGAGGAGGTTTAATAGATATATAGAATCATAGAATGGGTTGGGTTGGAGTGGAAATTAAAAGGTGATCAAGATTCACAGGCAGGGACACCTTCAACTAGACCAGGTTGCTGCTGTCCAACCTGGCCTTGAAATTTAGTCTTTAGTGAATTCAGTGACATTTAGTGACAAGATGTTTTCTCACCCTGTGTGTTCTCTACAACTTTAAGCCTGTCAGGACCCTGTATTTTAATATCTCACCCATTTCAAATAATCAACACAAACCTGGATTGTGTTCCCAACAGCCAAAATACGCTCTCATTTAAACCTTAGCAAAGAACAGTGCAGCCTCCAGAATTTTTCTTTTTTCCTTGTATTCCACATGTTTAGTGCAGCAAATGTTCTTTACCTGGTTATTGTCAGTGTGGCTGTGAATTATTGTCAATTTGTCACATTCCGGAAGTGTTCCTTGTCAGCTGCCCGTGACAAGCTTGATATGAACGATGTGTTTTTATTTCACAAAAGGGAGTGTATTGTCTCGCTTGCTACGCCAAGACTAATATTTTGTTTCCAAATGAAAAACTCAAACATTTTTCCACGTTATTCTTGCTGGACAGCAGAAGGTTTTGTTCCAAAAGAAACATGTATAGATTCTTTGGTTTTCTTATCGTCCTTGAGATAGGCCAGATATGGAACTCCACAAGTGTAAGGTTTTGGAGGTTTTTCAGTGTGAAAGTTTTTTAGTCCTGCTTGGAAAATGGTAGCTCTGAGAGTGTTGTTTTTCTTCTGCTAGAAGTTGGTTTTCAGGTTATGTTTTTCATTTTTCCCAATTGGAAACATAGTGGGGAAGGGTTTAGAGTCATTGCATTGAAATAATTTTGAATTCAAGCTGTAAATCAAACGACACTTTTGAATAAATTTCGTCCTTTTCAGTAGTTTCCTAGAATACTTCCTTGTGAGGGGATAAATTATTACAGTATAACTTGAATTGCTTTTGCTGTGTGATGCCACTCAAATATGGTTTGTAAATTTAAGAAGGAATTGTTTAACCCTTTATGATCTGACAGTTTTCTGAATAGAATTCCAAAATGGTTTGGGTTGGAAGGGACCCTAAAGCTCATCTCATTTAACACCCTGCCATGGGCAGGGACACCTTCCACCAGCCCAGGTTGCTCCAAGCCCTGTCCAAACTGGCCTTGGACACTTCCAGGGATGGGGCAGCCACAGCTTCTCTGGACAACTTAACATTCAAGTATGAAGCTCTACCTGTGCAAGACTCCCCTTACTCCATCACTTGTTTTCTTTGAAGTTCTGTTTGAAAGCTTAAATTAAAATTCTGTGCAGGTCTGTGCAAGAACCTGTGTTTAACAATTGCTCCTGCCAAGCTTTCAACAAGTCTTGGGAAATGGTTCCAAAAATCTGTAGCAATTTAGAAATTGTACATCTGCCTGGTTATGTAAGCTGTCTTTGTGCTCTGTGTAGGAGTTCTGAAATGGTCAGTGAAGAATCCTCCTGGTGGTGTTGCTTTCTTAAACTAAATTTGGGGTGTAACGAGCTGTTGCAAGAGTTTGATGCTTGTGGGAGAAACAGGCTGGAATTAAAACACTTGTTTGCTCTTCCTTATAACAGTCATACAGCAAATGGGAATTTCCAGAATGGAAATGGATGTTAATTAGAGTTGATTCTGAGCAGCCAGTGTTGCCTCCACTGGCTCCCAGGGGTTTCCCAGGTGTCTCTGTCCCTCACCAGCCTTTCCATGTTTTTCCAACAGTTATGCAGAAAGCCTGGCGAGAGAGGAACCCTCAGGCCCGGATTAAAGCAGCATATCAAGCTCTGGAGTTGAACAATGAGTAAGTTTATAAGTTCAGCTGTTGTATTTCACTAAAAGGAGGGATACTGAGCACATTATTAGTTTCTTCATCTAATAATTCACTTCTAGCAAAGTTCTGAGTAGCTTAAGAGCAGCTCCTGTGACTGAGAGTTGCACATGGGGCAGTTGCACTGAAGTATTGAGCTGTTCTATTAAAAATGGCTTTTGTGTTTCCCTTTTTTTGGGAAATACATTTTTAAATCTTTGTATCAATAGCAAATGAGAAATTTTTTTCAGATGTGGAACAGTCTAAATTGAACATGAGATGTGTCTCAGAGCTGGCATCATGGTAAAACTATTTTGAGTTCACAGATGCCATTCCTGCAAGGGATTTAAAAATATTCCTATAACACAGACAAATTTCACCCGCATTCATGATCCATTTTGTTATGTTGTCTTGTTGGTTTTATGTAAAAAAACTGCAAAACCTGTGTTTGGAAAAGCAAACCAAACAAACAGAAAAAACCACCCTTTCCAGACAGTTACAGAGCATTTGGTATTTTAATATTGTTAGTGCTCAGATCTTAAACATAAGTGAAACCTGCCCATTTTTAATGCTTCTAGCACTTACTAAAAGTACTCAACTTCATCCCTCAGAATAACTAGTAGGTTTTTCTCTTATCTCAGTTGTGCCACTGCATATGTCCTCCTGGCTGAGGAAGAAGCAACAACAATTGTGGATGCTGAGAAGTATTTCAAGCAGGCTCTGAAAGCAGGAGAAATGATTTACAGAAAGTCTCAGAACTGCCATTCCCAGAGCCCCCAGCATGAAGCACAACTGAGTAAGGACTTGGAATCACAGAAACTCTTGGGTTTGTGTGAGCAGAAATGTACAATTAGGAGAGGCAAGGATTGGGACTGATAGACTTAATATTTTTTTGTCTTGGTCATCAGGAAGAGACACCAATGTATTGGTCTATGTGAAGAGGAGACTTGCAATGTGTGCCAGGAAGCTTGGGAGAATAAGAGAAGCAGTAAAAATGATGAGAGATGTAAGTACAAGGAAAAAAAAAAGTGAACAACTGTTGTTTTCAGTCACATTGTCCAAATTGCTGGTCTCAAGTTCCTTTCTAGGCATTATAATTAATCTGATTGAATTATTTTCCAGTGGGCCTTGGACATCATGACATAGTGGAAGGTGTCCCATGGCAGGGATTGGAATAAGATGATCCTTAAGGTCCCTTCCAACCCAAACCATCCCATGATTCTATGAAATCATGCATTTCTTCTTGTGCTGATTCCCTGACAGTTTCTAACACTGTGAAAGAGCAGAACATAGAAAAATCCTGAACTATTGTACCTATTTCTGTTAACTATTTCAGGGATTCAGCTGCAGTTCTGTGTGTAATTCATTTCTCTTTCCTGATTTGCAGCTGATGAAAGAGTTTCCACTTCTCAGCATGCTGAATATCCATGAAAACCTCCTGGAGGCACTGCTGGAGTTACAGGCTTATGCAGATGTCCAGGCAGTTTTAGCCAAGTATGATGGTAAGTGGTGGCTGTTGGGAAATGTGGGTGTTTTTGGATAAGGGTACAAGTGAGATGGGCAAGTTTTTGCTCATGATCTCAGCTGGGTGACCAGATTCCCTTCACCAGTAACAAATAGGGGCTTCCTGAGTGCAGCTCAAGTGTTTCTTTTGACTGCTAAGGTCAAATTTAGGCAAGCTAAATTGCATCCAAATTACTTTTTATGCTTTTAAGTTACTTCTAGTCTGCAAAGCAATCTTTGCTTTGATTCAAGGATTATTTTAATTAATCTCTTTTACATCCCTGGTTATGCCTAAATTCATCAGCCTTTTTCAGCCAGCACAAAGTAAGTGATGTAAATAAGCTGGGAAAGGGAGTTTTCCTTTGTCATCTTCCAGGCTTGGCTCCTGTAACACTGAGGTTGCTCCTCAGAGATCAGCAGTGTGCAGACATGCTGCTTGCCAGAGATTTAGTGGTTGGCATTAAACAGTGTAGTTTGCTTTCACTTTCCATCTCAGCTAATATATTGTGCAAGTCTAGATAAAGGTTAGTAAGACACACACTTATTTTTTATTGTCCTCAAGGTTTTGCCACCTGCACAGTGTCCACATGATGAGGGTTTGAAGTGCTGCTGTCAGAGCTGGCCCTTAAATCACCTTCAGAGTGCAGAGACATAACAGCAATATTTTATGACAGTCATTCCCAGAAGCTGTTGTGTTTTGTCCTCTGCTGTTGTGTCTGTTCTTTATTACCTCAGGGAATCAAAAGTATGATATTATTTCCCCCAATTCCTGTGCCCCTTGTGTGTAGCCAACATAACACCCTGCTCCTGTTCCTGATCACCCACATTCTTCTGCCTGGATCCTTCTTAATTTATCAAAACCATTTGCACTTTTCCCAGTGCTTCTCTCTGTGAACACCAGGAATTGTGACACTTTCTTAAGAAAGAGTTGCTGATTTTTTTTTTTATCCCCCCCTAAGCATCTGGAAAAATGAGTATGAGCTTCAAACTCTCTGCAGCACCCCTGTGTTTTGCTTGACACGACAGCCAGACTTGTAGTAAGTGATGGACAAGCCCAGGATGGGATTTACAAAAAAAGCAAGAGCCATCTGACTATACACAACATGGTACTTGGGAATTAGACCCCAGACTTTGTCTGCTTTTAAAGTAAACTTGTGCTGTGGAGTGCTAACCTTCTAATCTGTAATTGTCAGCTCAAACTTGGCTTCAGAGATCCTGCAAAGCTACAACTAATAGAATTTTTCCCCATGGAACTGGAAAAGAGCGGAAATTGCGTTTTTGTTAAAATTTGTCTACCTGTCTGTAGTGTCATTTATATTTTTTTGTCAGCTTCTAGTCAGTCTCTCAGTATTGTGTAAAACTCTGTGCTAATGTACAGTTGCAAAATTAGGTGAAGATTTGAAGCTTGTTTTAAACCTTTGTGGGTTAGTACAGGAAATATACTCTGGGTTTAGGTGTGTATTTATAAATGTATTTCTCTCTTAATTCAGTTTTAGTGTCTTGGTACATTTAGAAGAAAAAAAAATGACTCTTCACCACCTAAATACTGAGTTTTCTATCTGAGACTGAGTGTGCAAAGAAATTCAGAGTTTCTAATCACAGCTGAAATGTCCCAGGTGTTACATCCATTGTCTCATGTGCTTGAGTAGAAACCTTTAAGCTCAGAGGATGTGGGTTTAAAATGTTTGTCTTGCCTTAGAATCTTACAGCTTAATTATTTTATTTTATCATAGATATCAGTCTTCCCAAATCAGCAGCAATATGTTACACAGCAGCCCTGCTAAAAGCCAGAGCTGTTTCAGAAAGGTAAGCAGCCATGTGTGTGGAAACTGGTTTGTTGCTAATCTCCAGTAAAATATGAAGTAAAAAGGTCTAAATCTTTTATGTTTTAAAGCTACTTCTAATCTGCAAAGACATCTTTGCATCCATTCAAGAAGCATTTCACTGTGGTTCTGGTCTGTGAAAAGCTGGGTCCAGCAGGTGAGGCTGTAATTTAGGCACTCACCTGACATGATTGACATCAAATGTCAAACGTGCCTGTGTCATATGGGCATGGAGGACAGTCAACATAATTAACATGCACCTTTTTCTCCTAGAAGGATTTGTTTATCCTTCTTGATAAATCAGCCAATTTTTTAACGATCTCCAAGCTCACAAATGCAAATAAACACCTGCTTAGGGTTTATTATTTATTACTTTTGTTCAATGTGGGTTTTTTCCCTTCAGGTTCTCCCCAGAAACTGCTTCCAAAAGGGGGCTTAGTACAGCAGAAATTAATGCTGTGGAAGCAATTCACAGAGCTGTGGAATTTAACCCTCATGTTCCAAAGGTAAGAGTATTTTATTTTCTATTGGACCACTTTTATTGTATTATGAAAAAAACCCATGTTATAATATAATTTTTTTATTGGAACTGGTTATAACTCCAGCCCCATGTTTTCTTGAAACTGGTTATAACACCAGCCATGGAGTTGTTAAATGCATTGTTATTTATATCACAAATGTTTGTTGACCAGAATTAGGGTGTGTATTTGTTGGTTTGGTTTTTTTTAATTAGCAATAGATGATGTTAAAACAGAGGTTTTTGCACAAAAAAATTTAACTTGGAATTCCCTAACTCATTGGAAAATGAGTTATATACCAGTGAGGTATTACTGAAGGCCCTTTATTCTGGAAGGGTAGGCATTAATAAATGTAGATATTTAAAGTCATACAATCACAGAATGGTTTGGGACCTTAAAGATCATCTCATTCCAAGTCCCTGAAGCCAAATTAAGTTCTCCAGACAATAACCCCTCTAATATTCCAAAAACCTTTATTCTGCTCTGCTGCCAAGCACGGGCTCCGTGATTGCTGAAAGATCTACAGTGACTTACACATGTAAAGAAGATGAAGAGTCTGTTCCACCACAGGCTGTATTTAATATCTGGCATCTCCTGAAGTGGCCAGAGCACGGATTCCACGTGTGAAAGTAAAACCTTGCAGTGGTTTTTTTACTGTCCCAGGGCTGGTGATGGGTTCAGTGTGAAACCCCTGAATGCAGGAGGTTGGCTCAGTGCTGGGCCTAATCCTCTGCAAATGATGCTGGAGCCCCAGTGGCTGGAGCTGTGAGGGCTGGAATGATGTGACTGCTCCGTTCTGTCTGCCTGTCCAATCCAATAGAATGTGCACTGAGAGAGCTAATTGCTGGGAGAAATTGCTGCTTCTTTGCATGACTGATCAAGAGCAGGGCAAGTTCATTTCAGACAGTCTCAGACAGATTTTTTTGCTTTAGCCTCTGCCTTGAGGGGCAGAAGATTATAAAGCATTATCATTATCAAAAAGTTCTTTTAGTTGGGGTGTCCTCCCGTTGTTTCAGTTGCCTCATGTACCTTTTTAAAGAAGTTAGGGATCATTTCAAACAGGCTCTTAGCAAAATATGGTCTGTAGTTCTGCAGACAAGTGTGGGAAGTGATTCCAGGTTTCAGTGATTTGATCTTCTCTTCTAATTGTGGATCTATCCAGTCTTTTTTTTTTTAATTGCAATATTGCCTTGAAAAACCAATTTATTGGATGACAGAGCAGAATTTTATTGGTCCAGGCTGCCTAGAGCTCTGAAATGCTCATAGTCCAAGCAAACAAGTGAACAAGGGCACAGACAAATGAAGTAACTCACCCAACGGGTCACAGTGGGGAAGAAAATCTGATTTTTGAATTTACACTCTGTCCTGTCCCGTGGACTAAAAATAAATGAGTGTGTAAAGCAGAAATCCCTTTGTTCTTGCAGCTGATGGTTGTCTTTGCACATAACATCATTTTGCATAAGGAAAATAAAATCAGGTTTGTTTCTCTTTGTTCCCAGCTCTGCTTTTACAAGGCTGGGGTTTGTTTGGAAAGTTAGAACCAGCTGGAAAACTGGTCCTCTTAAGCCATTTCCAGTTAAAGATTGAAACTGCATTTTGGTGCTGGAGGAAACAACCTTTTCCAATCATATTTTTTGAACATCTCAGAGATTTTTACTGTGTATAAAGACTTCCAGTACTGACACCTTGCCTGTTTTATGCTTGAACATAGCCATGAAAACCTGCCAGACTGTGGAATTTCTCTGTTTATGTGGTAACATGGGCTCAGAGAGAGCCAAAGCCTGGAGCTGAGCATTGCTGTGTTGTGGCAATACTTGCAGTGGGGTTTCCCCACCACTGCTGGGTTTATATTCCCAGTTACCACAGTGGAAAACTGGGCACTGGGGAGAGCATGAGGAGTCAGGTCAGGGGTCAGATATTTGAGACCATTTTCCCACAGCAGTCCTGTGTGTGAGAGATCCTTTACTGTGTTAAAAAAAAAAAAAATTAAAAAAGAAAAAAAAATTGAAGAGGATTAGAGGGGATTAGCAAGAATATTACCCTCCAGAGTGCAGGCCCAAGGCACTGAGAGAAGAACCTAGCCAGGCAGTAAATGTGCTTTATTTGGCTGGGGCACAACCCCTCCTACATTCCTTGAAGAATCTGAATGGGAAAAGTTAAGTCCTCAAACTGGATTAGTAAATAATCTCATAGTTTGTGGCATCTGCTGAAATAAATCGGTGAGTTTGCTGCATTCTTACACTTTGGGGGACACCCCAAGGAATTGCCACGTTGATCAAAGATGTGGATTAACTTTGGCTGTTATTGAATGAGACACTGTGTGGTAGGAGAGGACAACCCACAGGTAAATACTAGAGCTGAAACTGTCCTTTCATTCTTGTAAAAGTTACTCATCTGTTTTTAAAACCTGAGTTCAAATTAATACCTGGCTTTTTTTAATGTGCCACGAGAAGACGTGGTGCATTGAAAAAAAAAATTGCATGTCCCATGTTGCAAAGGAAATGGGAAATGATTAATCCTGGTGTTCTTTGACCCTTCTGAGCATCAGATATTCTGCTGATGGAGGGAGAAGGCTGAAATTGAAAAAATCTGAAATCAGAGATGCTTTGTGGTAGCCCAGTAAAACCACATTAAAAGAAGATTTTTCTTTTCCCCTCCTGGTTTTGGTTTATTATTCTTCTTTTGGTTTAGCACACTGACACTTTGGGTTTGCTGCTCATACTTGAGGGCTAACAAATCCTCAGCCTCCTACACTGAAACTTTCAGTGATGAAATAATGAGCAAAAATACTGTTGGTTTGGAGGTTTTTATCAGCCTAAATTTGTACTGCACCTGCAGCATTATACTTATGTCTGTTCCACAAGAATGTGTTTTTATTTTACCCTACTGAAGCCGTACTTTTTTCTTTCTTGATTTTTTTTTTTTAATGTGTGAAAGCCCCAATTTAAGAGTGTTGAAGACAGGAGTATGTTTTGCTGCTTTTCCCTTCCCACAGCCTGGCTGCTCTGGCTCAGGATTGGGCTGTTTCCTCACAGGTGGCCCCTGGGATTTGCTCAGTCCTGCCTCGATCAATCACTTATATTTCACAATTAAAGGGTTTGGTGTGTCCCATGTAACCAAATGTGCTTTGCATTTGTCCCTTCAGTATTTACTAGAAATGAAGAGCTTAGTGCTGCCTCCAGAGCACATCCTGAAGCGAGGGGACAGTGAGGCAGTAGCCTATGCTTTCTTTCACCTCCAGCACTGGAAGAGGATAGAAGGGGCTCTAAATCTGCTGCACTGCACGTGGGAAGGCAGTGAGTATCTCTCCCTTTATTTTTAGCTGTACAGTAGATTAATCTCTGTGCCTTTATTCCCCTCCCTTTGTGAGAAGCTGGTTAAATACAGATCTGATGTCCCACTCTTTTTGCAGCATTTAGGATGATCCCATACCCACTAGAGAAAGGGCATCTTTTCTATCCCTACCCGAGCTGCACAGAAACTGCAGACAGAGAACTGTTGCCAAGTAAGTGGTTTCTAAGCAGTAAAGATAATAAAACACAAGCTAAGGACATGTTCAGTTTGTGGTATTCTGTATTTACCTTACTGTGATTTTTTTAGTTGGAGCTTCCTGTGAAGGGGATTCAGCTATTTGTTGATGTCCCTCCCAGAAGATCCTGAAGCACTTGACGTGTGTGTGTGGTAAATGTCAGCTTGATGCTGTAATAGCCCAAGTCCTTCAGAGATGAAATCTGTGTGTGGGACATCCAGACTGAGGTTGGCCAGCTTTGAGAACAACAAAATGGGCCATTTTTTTTCTAAATACTTTTGAAAGAAGTCATGGATTTGAATACTGCTGTAGCATGGTTCCAGTACTGCTTATGGGTATCCATCAGAACCTGTCTGTGATCTTACAGACAATCCTTGGTTAATCTGTAGTTTCATAGAACATGTATTTATTTCTGTCATTAGGTCATTGCTCCATATTTTTCTGATGGATGCCTCCTGGACCTTTTTATCTGTGTATATCTGTGGATTTATATTAATATTTGATGCTGAAAAGTAGGTCTTGTCCAGCTGCTCATTGCTTCAAGGTGACTGTGCAATTATGACCCTACATGGTTGGTTTTTTTAATTTGAGTGAGGCAAATAAACGAAATCACTACAGCCTGTGCTCATCATATTTAGGAAAATACCATTAATTTAGATTAGAATTGGGCTGTTAATTGTAGATCTTAATAGAATTCCTTTGGGGCTGAACTTCTCCACAGTTCCCCTGGGACTGGAAAGAGCTACTGCAAGAGCCCCAGCAGACCCACAGAGACCACAGCTGTGGAAAGGAAAACTGCACATACGTGTTTCTATTTAAAAGCCTGAAGTTATATTTAAAATGTGTAATTTAAATTTGCCCCTAGACTGCTTTAAATTACTCATTTCTCACTTATGCAGGATATTGCACAAGGAATTCCTTGGTTAGCAACTAACCCTAAATTGTAGACTTCCCAGCATAATTAAACACCAACACATGCAGATATTTCAACACGATCACTCACGCATTCCTGTTATGTTTTAAATATAAAACTACCCATAAATAAAATCATCTTAACACTTTTATTGCAGTACTTCCCCGAGAAGTCTTGACACTTAATTTTTTTAAATTTATCTATTTAAAATAATGTTGACCAAATCAAAGATTCAGAAATCCTGGAGTGGTCTGTGAGTAACAACTCTCAAATGGCTGTGAATGTGTAGAATTATTTTTGGTTGTCCTTACTTATTTTGGATTTGGTTTAAATTTCCCAGTGTAGGAAAAGCTAGTGCAAAAAAAATTACTCCTTTTTTTTCCTTTTTTAACACTTTCCTAAGTGTGTCAGGACCTTTCCTAAATTATATTGCTCCATGCTTTAAAAATGAGGTGAGTTTTTAGGTACATGAATCTTTGAGTAAGATGAACATCTCTGATGGGTGTTAGACACGGATCTCCAAATGTTCTACTTTATTGTGCTGCAAAATCATATCATTAAAAGCAAAAGAAACCCCCAAGCACTTTGCCATTTGCAGTGGCACAAGGCACTTTGGCTGGGTTTGCTCTCTGATGCCTTCATGTACCAGCACTGAAAACCAGAAACTGGGAGGGCAAAGTGTCTTCTTCCTCTTCAGCCTTCAGTTTAAAAAGAATACAACTGTCCTTTCTTCTGGCCTAAAATTTGAGGGGTTTGTTAGATTTTAAAAACAGCTTGTCAAGAAGTGCAGCCCTTTCATAATTACTTATGCTTATAGAAACTTTTTTTTTGTTTTTTTTTCATTTAAAAACCCTCTCAAATCATTGGATGGAAGTCAGAGCTGCGGGTATTTAAAGCCAGTAATTGCAAATTCACCAAACAGGTCCTCAGCTGGTGACCAGTAGTAGTGTTGTGAGTGCTGAAAGCTCCACATGCCACCCTCAGCCTGGCTAATCACCTGCTTTGGATTTGGTTACCACAGATTGGAAATTGCAAGGAGCTGCTATGTGCACAATTTATAACCCAGACCTGGTGCTGTTTTCTTTGGGGTCTGCTCTGTCAGCTGCTCTGAGCAAATTTACTGTAGTCTACAACCAGAAATCTTGGAGAAGTTTTGAGCAGCTCCCTTGTATGTACAACATGCTGGTGGTTTTGTACCTGCTCAGCTTCTCATAGGGTGGGGAGATGTGCTGTTCCCTTCAGGTAACAGGATTAGTGCTCCAGAATTGTTTTAATTGGTCTGGGTAATTTTGACAGCTTGTGAATTTTACTTCCCTCTGTCCTGTTAAAAGTCTAGGCACCAAAAACCAAGCCTGAAGAAATGCTTGAAGAATAAGAGAATATTAATAATGAAAACAACCATGTAATATCTATTAAAAATGAAGACAAACGTATAATAACTGTTAGTAATGAAGATAAAGGTGGGAATAAGAAGATAAGGGGCAAAATTTTTGAGAAGTTTTAGAGTTTAAGTTCTGGAACCTAAGATGTGCTGCACAAGTCTTGAGTCCACACTTCTTCCTTCTGAAGGTCCAGAACTGGGTTACAAGACTATAAATAATTGAGAGCACAGTCCTTGACTATCAAATGTCAACATTCTCCATTTTTTCCTTCCAGCATTTCATGAAGTCTCTGTTTACCCCCAGAAGGAACTTCCCTTTTTCATCCATTTCACAGCAGGCCTGTGCTCCTTTTCAGCCATGCTGGCCCTGCTCACCCACCAGTTCCCTGAGCTGATGGTCATTTTGGCTAAAGCTGTAAGTACTGCTACGTGGGGCTTGCTTGGCTATCCTGTGGGATTTTTGGGAATTTTGATGTCTAGGGTGGAGCAGCCTCCAGTCAAGTCCCGTGCTTTGTGGGGCTTGAATTATTTTATCTGCTTTTTTAAGACTCTTGGTAGTGACATGTGTTGAGATTTGGGCAAAATGTCTGTTTTGACAACAAGATGAGCTGTTTACTACAACATCCCATGGCTTTAATTTGCACTGGTAGGGTGAGAGAGCAGCGTTTCAGCAGCAGAGAAGTTTTGCCACAGAGCACTGTGTTGAGTATGGATTTTATCCTCATAGAAGTGGAAGACTGCAGTGGGAGAGGCTCAAAAATAAAAGTGTTGAGTGGAGATTTTGAGAAGGGAGTGAAAGGCAGGCTGGGCTGCAGGAAAAACAGGTCTCTTGTGAGCATTGGAAACCCATAGCATGGTGTGAGTGGAACAGATGAGAACAGGTAAAGTAACTGCTAACTTCAGCCCAGGGCCAGAAGTGAGTTTAGCTGTCATTTACCTTTCAGTGTTTTTATATCTCATCTGTTTCCAGTTACTAGGTGGAGAATGTGCTCAGTGACCACAGTTCTGTCATTTAAGTACCTGTTCAAGGATGGAAATTGGACTTGATGATGGCAATAATCTGTGATGCTTTAAATGTGTCAGTTGTTGAGCTTGTATCTTAAATATGTCATATCTTAAATATGTATCTTAAATGAGCCATATTTTAAATATATCTGTTCCTATGGGTGTCTTCTGTGCCCATCTCTTTCTCCCCCTTTCTGCCCTGCTGTTTTTAGGGTTTCTTTTCCTTACCTGTTAGCCTTGGCTGTAACCTTGTCATCTCTCCCTGGACTCTGGAAGCTGAGGCACAAACTGCACAGGCATCTTCCCAAAGTAACCCTCACAGTAGGTTTGGCCTTGATTGAACTGCAGATCTCATGCAGTAGAGCAGGGTGGCAAATAAAGAGCTGTGAACTCTCAGTGAATCATTTCTTGTAGCTTGTAGTCAAAATAGAGGGTGAGAGGCATTTGCTTCCGGGCTGGTTTAGTGCAGCAGGTAATGGAGACCCAGGAGGAAAGCCCTTTATTTTAAGAATTCTTTGCTCCTAAAAGCCTTGGCTTTGCTAGTGAGCCCAGCTTAGTGTCCAAGTCATGCAGGTCTGAGAGTGGGGCCTCATTTCCACGCAGTTCTGTTGATCTTTATGTTGGAAAATGTAGTTGGACATGCCAGTGACAAATTTCAGTGCTGCTCATAATTGGCTGGGTTCATGGTAACTAGGGGCTAACTATCTGCTTGATTAATTCTGTAAGGGCTGCATTAGCAAAGTTGTATGATTTCCAAAGAGATACAAGGTCAAATGTTATGCTAACAAAGAATTGCTTGGTGAAGTTCTCTCTGCTGGGTTTCTTGAACCACAAAAAAAAAAAAAAAGAGAGAGACTTTGTATGAGTGAGTTGGCTTTGCATAATGGCACTTTGGATGTCAAGTGACATGTCCAAGTGTGTGTGGGGGAAAACTCCCAGAGTTTGGTCATTTGGCAGCATCTTTCTTTGGTTTATTTTCTATAGGAAGGGATGGATAGTGTCTGTTCAGCTGAGATGATCAAGAAGCACATTGTCACATCATTCCCCAGCCAAGTCACAGTGGTGGGAGGCACAGACAGAGGGGTTCTTGCCACTCTGTGCTAGTTTAATACTGGCAGAAGTGGAAACTTTGTACTGAGATCATCAGGCAAGAGGTGAATTCTGTATTAATTTCTCAAGACTGACAGCTGAGAAGAAAATACCACCTTCCAGTATTCTGCTGTTTTAGCTGATTTTATTGTTAACTCACAATCATACTCCAATGACTAAAATTCTTCCTTATTCTAATTATTGCATGATTGTACTTTTGACCCCATTCCTGATGTTTTCAAGAGCATTCAGAAAACTTGCAAGGAACAATGATCTTCACCATCAAACTGACACTTCTGTTTTTATTGCCCATAGGGCAATAACATTTTATTCTTTTTATTTTATTTTTTTTATTGCCAGCAGGGCAGTGAAATACAAAATGGAGCTGGGACAAGATGATCTTTAAGGTCCCTTCCAACCCAAATCATTCTCTGTTTCCATGATTCAATTAATAGATTGCTTCAATATTTTAACTATAGATAATGCTGTAATGGCTGCTAACACTTTGTACATTATCTCTTATGTCCTGGAGGTCTGTAGCAGTAGCATCTTAGTTGGATTTTCATACAAAACATGGAATATTATCTCCCATTTAATGACACCAACCTTTGTTGTAATAAAGGAGTTCTTATTTGCTGTATCTAGTCTTACATCTTCAGGTAATTCCAGTCCTTTAAACTTTGTAAATTATATTTTTCCTGTGTATTTTGTTATTTTCCACCTTACCATGTTTTAACTTTTTAAATATAGTGATTTGAGATAATGAATGGTTTACCTGGAGTGCTTTGGCCTTAGGAAAAAGCAATGCAAAACGTATTTATTTCCAACAAACTCTGTTCTAGATTTCTTGGAAATTCGAGAATTTTAGGAAAGCCAACTGGAAATTTTTGTGCCTATGGAATTTTTCACTCTAAATCTCCAAGCTGTGGCTCCCTAAATTCCATTTCAGTTGCTTCTTAATCAAACTGTTTGTCCAGCAGTTGAATCCTCGTGCCTCAGAAGGGCTTTCAGGAGCCGAATACCTTCCTATTTATTGACTTGAAAAGTCTGGAGTTTACATATTTTCATTTGTTAGTGCTTGAGTTTGTTTCCTCCATAATAAATCACGGGGTAAACCTTGGCAAATTGCTAAAAATATTCCGAGTGGCCAAAAATCACAAGGAAGCGTTGGCCGGTTCCAATGTACACAGAGGGATCCAGCACCAGCAGGGCCCCGAGCGCTGGCACCAGCTCCACGCTGGGAAGGGATCCTGCCCCCTCACTCCCAGGCTGGGGGGTTCAGTGTGTCTGGCACAGGTGGGATGGTTTGTAGGTGTTGGGGACGGGTGCTGGAATTTTTTAGCATGTACTGATCCACTTAGAGGAGATGCCCAGAGAGGTTGCGGACACTCCATCCCTGGAAGTGTTCAAGGCCAGGTTGGATGGAGTTCTGAGCAACCTGGTCTGGCAGAAGGGGGTCCTGGCCATGGCAGGGGGTTGGAATTAGATGGTGTTTAAGGTCCCTTGCAACCCATTCTGTGATTTGGTAAGTGAAGATGCACCGTGTGACTGGTGCTGGTGGGGAAGTGGGACAGGCCATGTCCCACACTCCACATGAGCTGCAGGACCAGCGCAAGTGCTCCCTGAGGGTGAGAGCTCAGCCTTGCTGTGTCTTTCATCTAGATTTCTGATCTCTTGGAGACTCCCACTGTTCTTGATCATCAGACAGCTCCGTTTCTCAAGCAGTTGCTGCTTTAAATTCATCTCAATAAGTGACAGAAGGGAGGAGGTACACAAAAGGGATGACAGTTATATGTACAGCTCACTGAACAAGCTGAAAAGCACTGCTACATAAAACAACTTCTGTTGTAACTGCAGACAAAAGGCTCTGATTACTTTTTCATTCAGTATGAATTTTTATTTCTTAGTTAATTACATGGGTGGAGAATTGGGTGGCTGCATATCATCTTGCAAAAGTGGGATTGCACAATTCCTTGTGGAATACAAAGACACTCAGAAGTCTGCTTTCAAGGACACAGTGCTGCAGAGTGACAGCAGGAACTGTAAACAATCTTCCCAGAAATTCCTGAAAGCACCCAACATACCTTCATAAAACCATGGAATGGTTTGGCTTGAAAGGGACCTTAAAGCTCATCCCATTTCACCCCCTGCCATGGGGTGAAAACACCTTCCACAAGACCAGGTTGTTCCAGGTCCTGTCCAGCCTGGCCTTGGACACATCCAGGGATGGGGCAGCTACAGCTTCTCTGGGCAATTCCAAGCAGATCAATCCAGTTGCTTAAATCCAAACCTTATGCTACTGCAACAGACCAGTATTAGTTAATATTAAATTACTGAAAAAAGAGTGCAGCAGTGTTCCTGCTGAATCCTACTGAAAACAACTTCCTTGTTCAGGGAATTGGACAAAATCCTTAAGCCAGTCCATGTTCCAAAGTGGTTTGATATGGATCGCTTGGTATTTTCACAAGAAAGAAAGAAGTCATGGGACTTAAATCACAAATTGGCTAATTTTTATGATTGCAAGATTAGGAGAAAGCATTTCCCATTCTGGATGTTCCCTGGCTCCCCACTAGAGCCTTCTGTGCCATTTTGCCCATAGCAGCCATCTGGGGACAGAAAATAGGACAAAGCAGAGCTGTGCCTGGCAAGTCCTGCTTTCTGTGACACTCTGCTTTACTTTCTGAACAAATCCCCCTACCACTTTCCCCAAAGCTCATTAAGTGAGACTGGAGAATTAAGTTTTTAGCCAGCTGCTGAACTTTTCATATTTATAAACACTTGAGTCTTTTGCTTATCTAAGAGAAAATGTGTATAGTTTGGAGATGTGCACTTCCCTGCCAATGTGTAATGAGTGGTTCTACACTTGATAGGAAAAAAAAAAAGCCTGAAGTTTCCTGTCAGAGCTGAGTGTGGGTGCCAAGGGCAAAGGTTTCTTGCCTTGCTAATCTACATCTTAACTCATGCACTTAATGGGAAGGTGCCACACGCAAACAGGCAGGGAAGAGCTGGCTGCAAGGAAAAGCTCCTGCACTGCTGTGAATGTTATGCTTTAAAAGCCTTTTTAATGTAATATTTGAGGTTATGATAGAAGCCAGGAGAGCCAAAGTGAAACCTTCAAAGTAAATGAGTCCTGTCGTTGCTGCCTCATGAAACGAGGGTTTGTGTGAGGATAACCCGAGTCCCAGGGGAATACTTGGGGGATGGGTTGAGAAGGTGCAGTGGAGCTTGCACCATTTGTTTTAGCCTAATCTGTATTTCTGGAACTGTTTAGATGGCATCTAGAATATGGATCCTGTCTGGAAGCGTGGGCTGGTCTTGGTGGATGGGCTGTTCAGTTTGCTCATGTTTGAGTCGATGACCCATAAATCAAAACATGAGATGATCTTTAAGGCCCCTTCCAAACCCAGATCACTCTGTGGTTCCATAACTACCCTTCTCCCCTGTCTGTTGAGCCCTGAAGGCACAGTGCTGAGCAGCTGGAAGAGTTGTAGCATGGAGAAATGCCATCCTAACCCTCCTGCCTCTGCCCAGGTGCTGCGGGTGCTGTGGCCAGTGAGTGCTCCCAGTGTCTTGGCCTCCAGCTGAGTGGACCATGCCAGGGGTGAGTGGACAAGGCTGGAGCTTCCACGGGGGGTTTTTCTTCTTTTGTGTGTCTTCATTAATACTTAGTGTTTACAACAAGCCTGTTTCATGTCATCAGCAGTGAAGGGATTGTAGTTCTCTTGCCTTGAGGGGAAGACACAGGGTGGGTTTTGTTCATACTTTGGGCCTGCGGGAGGAAGTTGCTTTGGAAGCTGAGCTGATTTATTGTTGTGTTCTCTTTTCTTCCAGTGCTTTGGGACTCTTCTTCCACCCTTTAGCTTCACTGTGGAACACACTGAGGTCCTGCTGCTGTCCAGCCCGTGGCATCAGCTGACTCCAGTGTGACTGGAGTGTGCTTTCCATGATAGTTTGGTTTGACTCTCATGAGCCTCACCTCAGTGGTTGGCTGACCCCCAGTCCTGGGGGGCAAGGAAGAAATCTGGGCTCTTCAAACTGCTATCTTTGACAGGCTTCCATGTTGATGGTGCTTAACACATGAATTTCTTCTTTGGCCTTGGTCTGTAGTCATCTAAGAAAATAGTTTTTGTTGAGCAATAGTTTATTGCTCCCTAAATCACTTGGACAACTGGAAGCTCATACTTCCTCTGTAAGAAAGGAGAGTACACAAACTGAGCAGGTGTTTGGAGTATTGATACTTCCTTCTCAGCTGCAGATGCACCAGATACTTGGCTTAGATTTAATTTTATAAGTCTTTTTCAAAATATTTGTTAACAGCAAAGTATGGTTCTGCTTTCTTTATTAAAAGGTTGCTTCTTAACACATTGAATTTGTTGACTTCTTAAGCGTCTGTTTAATACAGATTATAGTGTGCAAACAGATTTGTTCTTTCATTGTCCTTAAGGGTAGTTTTATGCATAACTCAAGGAGATGGTTGTACAAACTCCTCTGTTTTGTGTTGTTACTCCTTTAGATTTAATTGTACACCTTTTATTCTTCAAGGCAAAGCATTTGGAGAGACAGGATGGCTTCTGAATCTGCCCAAAGTGGTTGTGGTATCTGCATGGGAGGCTCTTTTTGGGAAACCTGAACTTTCAAGTGTTAGTCCAAAGCACTGTGGTTGTTGATATCAGGACTTGAGGAGAAGGGAGATGTGGAGAACTCTTCAAAGGAATTGCTTCATGTACGGACCAGCCCCAAGGGTTTGTTTACTGCAGAGGTGAAAAGATGGCTGTGGCAGCCAAGTGGGTTGGGGTAATTGGTTGTGACCTCATTTCCACTCTCCCATTAGAGAAAATGCCTCCTCTTTCCCATGCAGATCTGCTGCTCTGCAGTGAGGGAGCAGAGTCACGTTAGCCCAGGCTTCTTAAGAGGGGAAGTGATAAAAATAGCACAGGCTGGTGGAGAAATGCTAATTCTGAGCACGTGGAAACCCAGCCTCTTGCATTTTGCAGATAAACACATACACTTACCCCTAATAACTTACACACTTAATCTCCACTATCTTTGTGAAGGTTTGTGACACTGATGGCTTCTTTCAAAGGTCATGTAAATTATTCCAGTTTCTGAATCCTGGATTGGGGAATCTTGTACCCTACTGTGTTCTCTGAAACCATTCCTAAAGCAATCAGTTACTTTAAGGTCAGTTTGAGTTGACCTAGAATCCATCTTGACACAGAAGACCATGAATTAATTATTATTTTATATTTCTTTTCAAATCCTTCTTTACCTTGCAATCCAAGTGCTATGAAGCTGACAGTGACCTCTGCATCTCAGGCAAGTGTCGTTTATTTGTAACTCTGGCTGAGGGCAAACACACATGTTTAAGGTAGAAATGCCATTGTTGCTCTCCATTTATATTTCTATTGGCTGACTTTAATCCAAGTTAAATACTTGAATTCATTGAGGAATCAAAAGGGAGTCCTATAGAAAGGTACTATTTGGAGTTACCTATCTACTAGTAGGTGATTTTCTCAACTTTCTTTCCAGTTGAATGTGTGTCACTGGGGCTGTTTCTCACTTTGGAATCATTGTGGTGATTAATAGACCTGTTGTGTTCATGTGATTTCACTTCTTGGTCCGCAGGGGCCCATAAGGTAACCAACCTAATGCTTTTTAAAGTTGAACCTTTTCCAGCAGTTGTGTGGGGTTATAAATGAAGCTCTGCCTCCCATGTATCATCCCAAGAGCTGCTTTCTCTCACTGTCCTCCCCTGACATAACAGCAACAGAAAGGGGATGGGCTTGTGCTGAAAGGAGAGCTGGCAGCAGGCTGTGTAATGAAAATCTTCCTGTCTCTAGAAGTGCCAGCAATTCTTGAGGCAGGAGGAGTGCTCTGTGTGATTTCCTAGCAGGGTTGTCCATGCTTTTTAGGAGTGTTCTTTGCCACATGGGAGCAGGGACTTAGACCTGACCCATACCTTAGTAATACCACCTCAATTAAGCTCTGTGTGTGTGTATATATATATATTTTAAAAATTACAATTATGACTCAGGGCAGATAAGCATTGATGTAATTTCCTGGAAACATGTACTGTGATGACCTTACAACCATTGGGATGGAAAAAGCCTTTCCATGAGGCTCTGTGTGGCATTAATAGACTTCTCAGTTTTTCAGTTCGTTCAGTTCATTCAGTCAAATCTTGAAGATCAGCATTTATTTCTATACCTGAGGCCAATATGTATATTTGTAAACCAGGGTAATTATAATCTCTTTGATAATGTAGACAGGGTTTGAGTTTGGGGTGGATTTGGTTTGTTGGGTGGTTTTTGGTGCTCACAGGGTCTCACCATGTGATGACAGATTAGTTCTTGATCCAGAAGAGGAATTCTGCTTTTCCTCCTGCCAACCTTTTGCTTCTCCAGAAGTCATTTCCAGAAAGGACAGGGAGGGAAGGAAAGGAGGAAAGTATTACCACAAATAGTAAAACTATTGTTTGTGAGGCAATTGGGCAACTGAATTCCTGTATAAATTTGCCCTCTGACCACTGCTTTTAATGGGAAGTGTGTAAGATCTTTGTGGATCAGGACTTGATTGCACATTCACCTGAAGAGACAACACAAACATGATTTAACACATTACTGGAACAACTTTCTGGTGTCTGACTTGAAGTGTTTGGGAGTTGATACCAATGTGCTGTTGGGTATTTGATGGAGAAGTATTTCAGTTGGGGTGTCATGATAGTACAGTGGGTGCCACCAGCTTTCAGGGGACACAGCTTTCCACTGGTGCTGTTATGATAAAATCATTAAAGCAGAGGTGAGGCAGTTCAGACTCAAGTATTTCTGGGTAAAAGGGTCTGCTCAAGGCAACTCCAGTCATAGGGGCTTATGAACCACATCAGAATTCTGGCAAATGAGCTCTCCAGCAATTATTTATATGCTGTGAGCCCCTCATTCTTGAAATTTGGGATAGATCCATGTGTTAGTAGCTTATATGCATGTATGTGTGTGGCCAAAAGGACTTTTTGTGCTGTCCCACACCCTGGTCACTGAGGTTATGGGGACACATTCATATGGAGATGGCCCTGGAGTGGTTCTCCATCCAGGTTTGTCGCAGGCCAGCTCCTTCCCTACATCTCTCCAGCACTGGCCAGGCATGTTTATTCCCTGCTCCTCGTCCTGGAATTGTTGTGAGGGTGCCAAGGCTCGTAGATCCATGACTCTGAGCAAGGCAGGGTTTAAAGGTCATAGTCAAGACCATTAATAACAAGGTGCAAACGGCTGGTTTATATGTAATGTGAAGCTTTTTACTTATTTCATTTTTGCACTTTGGGGGCTCTGTTTGCTTATGGAGCACTTGGTGTCTGGTACCTATTTAGGCTGAGAGCAGGCAATTGGGTTCCTTCAGGCCTTCAGAGGAATGCAGAAAATTGTTCTCTGGTGTTGTAATTCTGCTGGGATAACTGGAGCTTATTTGTCTCACTGCTTATTAAATGCATAGTTGTCTTGAGGTCCTCTTTTTTTTTTCCTTTTTTTTTTTTTCCTGAGAAACATTGGGTGAATCCCAAGGACCACAAGTGAGAGGAAGATTCCAGGGGGAGGGGGAGAGTGAAGTGCCTGCACCTCTCCACAAGCTGCATCATCCACCTCCAGTGCCAGCAGAATGAAGAGGTTAAATATGAGAGCAGACTCCCTTAGGGAAGGGAGACAAACATACGGGGTTCAGCCAGACATAAATTAACTTTGCCCTTCCCCCTGCTCGGGGATGAGACTCTGAGGGGAGCTGCACCTCCCAAACACTAATGGATGGGGTGTGTGGTTGGGAGCCACGTGAGGCTGTGCTGAGGTGTTGGAAGGGAGGTTGGGACCAGATGTGAACTGGTGCTGAGCCCTTCACAGAGGGCACTGTGGGCAGCAAGGGCAGAGGGGTTTCATGGAAACACAGAATATCCCGAGCTGGAAGGGACCCGCAGGGATCACTGAGTCCAACTCCTGGCGCTGCACAGGACAACCCCAAAATCCCAACCCCAAAATCCCACCCTGCGTGTAAGAGTGTTGTCCAAACACTCCTTGAGCTCTGGCAGCCTTGGGGCCGTGCCCACTGCCCTGTGGAGCCTGTTCAGAGCCCAACCACCCTCTGGGGGAAGAAGCTCCCCTCCAGAGTTCATACTCTACCAGCCTCAGCAGTGTCCAGCTTGCCCTGTTTGCTGCTAACAGGGACAGACAGACTTCTCCCATCCCTCCTCTGCAGTTAATTAGGGTGGCTGCAGAGGTGACATGTGGGCTATTGCCATCTCTGCACATCAGCCAGGGTGACAGTAGCACTCACAGGGCGCTTCTGTGTATGGTGTTCTGTGCTCTGAATTCACCCAAATTACAACAAAGGTGGAGAAAGAGTAAAGGCAGCTTCAGTTTCCAGCTCTGCCTCCCGGCTCCCTCCTCCCTTCTGGAGCCTCCTCAGCGGGGTGTGCTCTGCCTGCCCCAGCCCTTCCACTGGAGGGACAGCCAGTGATCAGGGATGCTGCTCATGTGCTTGGAATTTCCCTGGTTTCCAGCCTCGGTGTCTGTGCCGTGCTCTTTGGTGGGATCCTCGGTGAGTGTGGTCACTGGGGAGGGCGAGGTAACACACCCACACTTACGGCATCACCCAGGGTGCATCCACCACGATGAGTGTGCTCCTCCTTTGGGATCTTCCTCCTTTTGGTTTTATTCCTGGCCAGTGACATTTTCCTTTCACTCTGGATGCACCGAATTGTGCAATCGCAGCGCGGCCCCATCGGCTCGGACCCTTCTCTTAACAAGCTCTTGATTCCTTTTCTAATTTGGCTGTGGGCTTTCATCAGTTATAAAACACAGTGACACAGTAAGTGACTGTTGCATTCTCCTGCCTTGACTCACTGGCTGCGATTCCAGAGCAGTGACCCCCTGCTGCTTGCTGGAGCAGCCCTCAGTGACTCGGCATCGGGAATATGGGATGTGAAAGCTCCCACACGGATCTGTGACAGGCTATGCAAATTCTAGTCAAAATGTCCCAGTAAATCTGTCCCTGCCAGCTGGGTCTGGAACAGCAGATGACCCCCATGATCACACTGATTACAGGCTCCTGAGCAAAGCCTTTTGTACCTCTGTGAACCCCACGGAGAACAGAAAAGGCCCCCAGGAAGACAGGAGGTGTTGGGATTGGGGTGTAGCTGGGCACTGCTGTCACTCTGCTTTGCTGGGCTCAAAAACTTTAAGATCTTACCACTTCATCCATCCAGAAAAACGGTGGTGTCACCTTGGTTAAGGCCTGTTGTCACTCCTGTGATTTATTGAAAATCAGACTCGTAGAATCTCCCGAGTTGGACCCAGAAGCAACATCAAAATCCAGCTCCTGGCCCTGCACATGATCCTGTGTTTCCAATGCCTTCTACCTGTGTGTGTCCTGTCCAGCTTCTTCAGAGAGGGTAATTTATTCAGAAGCTCATTAAGCAATTAATTCTGCTCCTTGTCCTTAAGTTCAGACATGCTTTTGACTGGAGGATAATTAGAAGATGATCTTGCATAAAAGGCTCCCTGCACATTTTAGGCAGATTACTTAAGAGGGGCTTGTGAGAGGGACTGAGTGTTCCCTGACGAGACTGCAGCCTTCAGAAACATTTAGAGATGGAAAACAGCTGCTTGCCCAGGATGAGTGTGCCGGGGGGAGCTTCGGTGGGGCTCATCTGTGGGCAGACAGACCAGTCTGGATTTCCTTCAGCCCTCAGCGGGATGTCGTCTTGCACAAGCACTGGGAGTTTGCTGGGGCTGACCAGTGTATTTCAGTTCCCAGCCATTCTGCTGGGTTTTTTTTTTTGTACTAATTGCTTATTAATAAATAAGGGAGTGTAGCCTTGCATAGCCCTTTGTAGGAGAAACTCTCCCTTCTTCTATCAGGTGGACTCAAGCCCATCAGGCTGTGCCCATGGCTGCTTCTCCTGGTGCTTCTGGAGCACTAGTACCTGCTTCCAAGTGTTTTTGCTCCTGATTTACTGCTGTGACAGGGGAAGGCAGCCAGGCAGTCCATGCTGGTGGACACAGGACTATGGAGGATTTCTGTCTCAGCTGTGTTTATTCCACAGAGAACTGGAGGCATCCAGTTCTGGGATGACATGGGAAAGGGGGAAGCCAATAAACCCAAGACAACCTGTCCTCAGGAGTTTCCCTCTTTGGTTTAAAATATGAACATCTGCATTCAGAGGGAGGATATATTTTGGCAGCAGCCATTGATTAAGGTGTCATTCATCAGGTGGGCCCACAGATCTGCTACAGACACTTCCCGGGGGTCCTCTGGAGAGGAAGAAGTGTTTGTTGACAGCTGACCCCAGGTCCCCAGGCACTGGATCCCTCCTGCTCTGGGAGGGAGGCTTGGATTGATGGCTGAGGGGGCAGCATTTTTGTGGAGTCTGTTGTAAATTGCTGGTAGGTGGAGCAGTAATGAAGATAAATGAGGGGCTCTTCCAGGTCGATCAGCCTGATGGCTCTGGCAGGCTTGGGATGCCTTTGGCCTGGCTCAGACCTCCTGCTCACCTGCCAGCATTCCTCCGCACAGCCGAGATGGGAAAATGGTCTCTGAATTTCCAGAGGGCTTGGAAAGGGCCTGGGGAGAGACCAGGAGGCTCCTGGGTGAACACCAGCTTGAGGACAGGCTCTGCAGGAGCAGGGAAGGTGCTGCCCAGCCCTCTCGTGCTGTCAGCACAGGATTCAGAAGGGAGATGGTTTAATTCTGTGAGAAACAGGTTAGGTAGTGGGGAGGTGGGATTTCTGTAACTCTTTGTAGAAGAGTTCTGTTCAAATGTCACCTCTTTGCTTGCCTGTGGCTCTGCAGCAGCTCTGCTGAAGGTCCCTTTCCTGCACGAGCACTCTCGGTGGTCTGGCAAGGAGGAAGGTGCTCTAATCTGGCCCATGGCAGGCTCTTTAAATTCTTTGAGCAGTTCCCATCAAAGCAGTTTTCAAAGTGGTTTTCTCTCCCCACTTAAACTAATATTTCCTAGGGCCATTGAGTAAAATCCCTGCTCAGAGATGCTCTCAGTGCAGTAGCCAGTGGGTGGCTTAGGACCAGCATAATCTTCTTTGCCTTAATCCCATCCTGCTCCTTTGACCTTCCTCCAGACTCGGCTGTTGTAGCCTGCTCAGCTCCCTCTGCCCACACATCCCACTGCTGCCAGGAGAAAACCCTCCTTGGAGAGCTCCCACAGCCCCTCTGGCAGCAATAAAGCAGATCCCAGCAACAAAAAGTCTTTACAGGTGAATGTCCCCTTTGACATGGCCTTTCCAACTGGCTTGGAACTTTCATGAAAATTTCCTTGGAGTGTGCAAAACATCCTTAGCTGCCCATGAGCACAATGCTGAGCAATATTAGGAAAACTCACCCTTATTTTTCTGGCTCAGGGAGGAGGCACAGCCTGCCTGAGGCAATGGGCAGCCCAGCTCTAGGTGAGGGGGGAAGAGCCAGAAGCATCCTCAGCCTCAGGAATTGCAAAGATGAAGGTAATTTTTCTTTTTTATCTGGGGATATTAAATTTGCAGGTGCAACTTCGTTGTACATTACATCTGTTTGTGTGGACTGGGACCTTTTAACCAGACTGTAAAATACCTGTACACTAAACAAGACATCTTTGTAATGCTCAAATTGGGGGAGAAGAATTGAGGGAATTTCTAGAGATCACAGGAGTGGATCCCTGTAAAATATATTTACTGACAGCTCTGCTGCTGGCCTGCCCCCCCCCTCTCATCAGCTCAGTTTTAGTTAATTATGTTTGGAGATCTTGGTTTGGGTTTTTTTTAATGAGAAAGGTTTGGAAGTTTGTCTGGCATCTCCTGTTTGACCCAGTACTAGAGAGCACTGGAATGGTTTGGGTTGGAAGGGTCTTTAAAGCTTATCCCATTCCACCCCCTGCCATGGGCAGGGACATCTTCCACTACCCCAGGTTGCTCCAAGCTCCAACCTGGCCTTGGACACTTCCAGGGATGGGACAGCCACATGTCCTAGGGTGTGCTGCTGCTGAGGAAAGATTCCCATGGGGCTGTGGGTGCTGGATGCCATCCTCTGCTTTGTGGGAAGCTACAGGTAACTCCTGGGAGGGGGAATCTGTGCTTTGGGATGGTGGGAGCATCATCCCAAATGATGGGTGTACCAGGGAGGAGAAACCCTGCAGACTGGTTCCTCCTCTGGGGAAGTGCCCAACTGGGTGTGTAGGAATTCAAAAAGCGAAGAACATCTTTTTCTGATATAGGTTTATAATGAATTTTTGACTTAAAATAGTAAGCAGTATACACAACATACACGTGAATTTTACAGAGATGCTGTTGTATCGTTGACTTCAGAACCTACCAGTGAGTTCACAGGTTTCATTTGCTCTCTCAAACCCTCTGTGCCCACCAGCATTTAGGGGTGGCCCTTGTCCCTGTGCAGTCCTTCAGGGTTCAGTTCCAATTTACAGCTCTGCTTGTCCCCTGTGCTGGGGACAAGGGGACAAGCCTCGTGCAGAGGTGGCTCTTGCTCCGTGGGGTCAGGGCTGTGCTGGGTCTGCTCGAGGGAAACGCAGGGATCACAGAACTGTCTCACAGATTCTCAGTGCCTTTCCTCTGGCCTTGCAAAAAGAAGGAGAAGCAAGAATGCTTTTGCAAGAGTGGATTATTCTGAACTAGTGGGGTTTTTTTGCTGGTGAAGCTTTACTGCAACGAAGATTCTCTGGGGAGGTGCAGGATTCCTCAGCCATCGCATCCTGACGGTCAATGCGCCGCTGGCACCATCCCTTTGCAAGGAGAACCTTTGCAGGTTCACAGTTTAAGCAAGGATTGCAGCCTCCTCCCTGGTCTGGGATTAGTTTTGCTGAGCAAACAGAAGGGCCCACGGTACCTCCTGGGAAATGCAGTCCTTCCCTTAGTGCTTTGCGGAATTCATTAAATAAAAGCCATGCAGTTGAACTACAGCTCCCAGAACGTCACGGCCCTCAGGGCACGGGGTTGGGGGGGGTTTACAAAAAAAACAAATAGATCGCAAGGGTGGGTGGCAGTGGATTCTTCCCCGGGGGTGCTCCCGTCTTGTCTCCTCAGGTCTGGTCCAGCCACTCGGCCCGTTTGGGGGCCTTACAGGTGTGCACGTCCACAGTGTCCTCGCACTCCTTGCAGCGCACAGCGCAGCACCAGTGGAACTTGCACTCGCACTTGGTGACGCGGGTGACGCGGGTGGTGTCGTAGCCGCGCCCGCAGCACATCACCTCGCAGCCGTCCGTGCCGCGGGACAGCTTGTTGCACACGCGGCCCGCGGTGCCCAGGGAGCCTGGGGGAGGAAGGAAGGGAGGCACACA
>VYXB01008933.1:55676-71931 GCA_013397135.1 Pachyramphus minor | reverse complement strand
TGGAGCCTGAGCTCACTGTGCTTTAAGGACATGGGATGCAGCCTCGGTGTCCCTGCCTGTGGCAGAAGGTTGGAAAGAGATGATCTTTAAGGGCCCTTCCAACCTCAATTGTTCTGGGACTCTATGACCCTCTGCATGGCCCCCTCCCCACACCCACTGCTGGAGCCTGTGCCCACTGCTGCCAGATTGTAAGGGCAGTGGGAGACAGGGAGAGGGTCTGCACAGCCCCTCTGTGCCCAGGGGACCCCCTAGAACAGTGTGTGCCTGCTGAGCCAGGCTTTGCAGCTGGCAAAGCTAGGAATGCCCTCTTTGCTCAGGCTGAGGGTGGTGGGAGCACGTGCTGCCTTCCCACACAAGCCCCCTTGGCTGCTGCCAACCCCTGACCTGAGGATGCTCCAGGCTGGGAAAGCATTGATCATCTCTGCAGGAGCCCAGCAGCCCTGACGCCCCTTCCCGGCTCTCATCCCAGCCCCGGGCTGTGTTCTGAGGAGCAGCCGGCAGCCTGTGCACAAAACAGGCTCTTTATTGCCTGTTCAAGGGAGCTCTGCCCTGCGGGGGACGGGCTCTGAGGAAACGCTGTGCTACCGTCGTTACAAGAGGCCTGAGGGGCTTGGGGATTTGCTGTAAAGCCTGGGGATTTTGGATAAACACAGTTCTGCCTGTGCAAGCCTGAGGTGCTGTGGATGCCCCCCTCTCCGAGGGCTGGGGCTTGTTGGGGGAGCTGAGATCCCAAAGTTGGGCTAGGTGGGAGCTGCTGGCCTGCCTGGAGGGGAGGAAGAGCTGCTTTTGGGTAATGACTGGAGCTCTGGGTTTTACCTGCTGACTTGTCCATCACACAGTAATCGGGTGAGTTCTCAAAATACACCAGATCTGTTTTTGTGGGCTTCCTGAAGTTCTTGTTGGCCACTGTGAAGCCGGTGCCGTCCTGGTTCATCGTCACCTGGATGGCCCCGTTGTATTTCTTCCTTAGGTAATCCCCTGTTTTTCGAAAATCTGACATTGCCAGCCAACAAGTCCTTAGTGTGCAGGAGCCGCTGACCCCGTGGCATTTGCACTCCAGCTTCAGGAAGCGCTTCACAGCCTGTGGGAAGAGGGATGTGTGAGGACTGGTGATCACCCTGGGTGCCAGACATTGCACCAGTGTCTGCTCATCCCTGGTGCAGCTCATCAGCTCTGGGGGAAAAGGTAATCAGGGTCCTGTCATCCCAGGGCAGAGCATGAACCTGGCCTTGGACACGCAGGGGAGCACTGGGAAGGCAGGGCAGCATCCAGCCCTCATCCACAGCAGGACCTGCCCTCCGTGGATACCAAAGTCCTGCTTCCATGCCCAAGCTGTTCCCTATGGAAGGCCCAGGTTGGGATGGCTGGGGGTTCACTCACCATCCTCCCACAGCGGTTGTTGTGCAGGTTCATCAGCGCCCGGGCATCCTTCACTTTCTTCTCCTTGGCATCCACGAAGGCTTTGGCAAAGCGGATCCCGTAGTTGATGTTGTCGCTGCAGCCGCCCCAGTCGAACTCCCCGCGCTCGTCCTTGGAGCGGCCCCTCTTGAGCGGGTCACAGCTGCACACCTTGAGGTCCCCCTGGCTGCAGGCCCGTGTGATGGCATAGACCACCCCAGCTGAGGAGATGGCATAGACAAAGGCGGCCTCCCTGCTGCCTGGAGTGGGGAGAGGAGCAGGGGTGGGGAGTGAGTGTGCCAGGCTGTGCCAGGTGTCTGCAGCCCATCCTGTAAGCCAAACCCACTACTGGCTTCCCTGGTGCCCTTCTGACCACGGGGAATTATCAGCAGCCTTGCCCACGTGTGCTGAGTCTGCAGGACCAGCCCAGCACCCTTCAGCCAAGGCCACCTCCCTGCCTCCCGGGGCGATGGAGAGCACGGAGCCGGCGCCAGCTCCGGCTCTCCCCGCGTGGCACAGCTTGCGCCTGCTATTTTATGTCTCCGCTTCAAGTTCGCAGCTGTTTTTATAACGCTGTAAAAGAAGCTGCAAATCAAAACCATGCTCGTCTTCATTTCGAGGAGCCTTTGAAAGCAACTTCAAAGGCAGCAGAGCTCTCTTTGGGCCTCGCAGGATGGGGCTGTGGCGAGGAGCTTTCATCATTCCCCATCCTTTGCCAGGAGAGGATGCGAGCGGGAGGAAAGGTGCCGTGGTGGGGATGGAGAGGCTGAGAGCAGGCAGGCTGCAGCACAGCAGAGTGAGTGCTACACCCTGGCATTCCAGTCCCCTTCTTCCCAGCCAGGTCCTTGTCAGGGGTCTGGCTTGTGGCTCTGCTGCTTGCCTGCCCCATGGGCAGATGCCCCATCCCCCCACCAGCTGGGAGCAAGCCCCCCACTCCCTCCACAGCTCTCACATGTCCTCCATATGAGCTGGGAGTGGGAAGGCTCTTCCAGCCGCCTTTGATTTGGAGAATGCATGGCTGGATGCTCCAGCACGTCACGGGATGCAGCAGCATCTGTCCCACAGTGCTGCTGCCTGTGCCTGTGCTCCCGCAGCCCATTCCCTGCCAGAGCCCTCCCAGGGGCAGCTGGAGCCCCTGATGCTGCTCCTGCTCTGGAACTGCCCCATCCCTGTCCCCACCACACCTTTCCTTGGGCACATCCCTGCTTGTGTCGAATCTGTCTCTCCCTTGGAGCAGGAAGGTCCCTCCTGGGCAGGGGCTGTGCCCAGCCCTTTTCTCAAGGCTGGCACCTGCCCCGTATCCATGGTCCTCCTCCACCTTGGAGCCCGAAGCGAGGACTGGAGCTGTGGCTCTGCCTTGCCTCCCTTGCCATGCGAGGGAACAGCCAGTTCCCACGTGAATTGCTGAGTCCTGGCCAACCCTGCTCTCCAAATATTTATATATCCCATTACTGTTTACATATGAGCCTGTTCTCCGGAGGTGTCTCCTCCTTCCCCCTTCTCCCCCAGTGCTCCCCCTGCTCCATCTCATCTGGTGCAGCTATTCCAAATGCAGTGCTCTTCTCCCATTACTGCTTGATTAATTTACAGGGAAAGGCAAAGCTCTCCTAAGGGAGTAATCCAAGCCACTGGGCACGGCATCCCAGCGAGAGGAGAGACTCCCAGGAAGACCAGGGTGGGAAGGGGATGGGGCAGAACCTACTTCGCAGCATGACCCGGCCGAAGACGGTGTGGTCACGGTCCAGGGTGCTGCAGTTCCAGCGGTGGTGCCGGAATTGGTGCTGGCACTCCCGGATCCACTCCTTGGCTCCCTCCCCGACCGACTGCATGATGTCGGGGTACCTCTGGCACAGCTGCCGCTGCTTGTTCACCAGTCCGGGGATGTTGTCGCAGATCACCCTCGCGCCCAGCGCCCCGATGTACCTGTGAGAGAGAGCGGTGCCACGTTACTGCCCTGCCTGCAGGGAATCTTAGACTATCCCCAGCTGGAAGGGACCCACAAGGATCATCCAGTCCAGCTCCTGGCCCTGCACAGGACAACCCCAAAATCCTACCCTGTCCCTGAGAGTATGTCCAAATGCTTTGGAGCTCTGGCAGTCTTGGGGTTGTAACCACTGCCCTGGGAAGCCTGTTCAGTGCCCAACCACCCTCTGGGGGGAGAACCTTTTCCTGATATCCAGCCCAAACTACCCTGAGCTACAGCTCCAGCCATTCCCTCAGGTGCTGTCACTGCTTACAGAGAGCAGAGATTGGAGCTGCCCCTCATGGGGAAGCTACAGACCCCGATAAGGTCTGACCTCCATCTCCTCTTCTCCAGGCTGAACAGTGATGCCAGATCCTCACCCTGCCCAGGGGGTCTTATATTGAAGCCCACCTTCCCCTCTTTCCTTTCTACCTGTGTCACAGCTGCTCTGGGCTCTGCCCAGGGTGTCCCCCCACAGCTGTGTGCCCTCCTTGCAGCGTCCCCTTGGTGTGGACAAGCTGTGCAGCACATGGTGAGACCTGCCCGGGGCTGTGGTTCAGACAGGCAGGACACAGGGACAGGGCACTGCTGAGCCATCACAGCCACTGGCCTTCAGTCTTTGTGTTCAATATAACGGGGTGGACAAAGCTCTGCTCTGTGCAGGGAAGGAGCAGGGGGTCTGTGGAGAACATCTGCCCCAGGAGACAGCCAGCTCTGGGTGCTGCAAGTCATGGGATGAGCCCCACAAGCCTGGGCTCTGTCAGCTCCTGGGGTGGCAGCAGAGGAACTTGCTGATGTGCAAAACCTCCCTCCCACTCTTCCCCACATCCCAGCCCTGCCTGGCCCTGCTGAGCACAGCAGGATGGAGCCCAGCTGAGCCGAGCATGGCTGGTGCAGGCTCTGCCTGTCTCCTGCTTACACTCTGTGGGAACAGTGTCCATGGCACAGGCACTGGTGCCATGCTCAGGTAGAGAAGGAAGAAGACCAGGCTTCACCTGTTGCTGCTACAGTCCTCACTCACAGTGTTATCCCCAGCTGTTGATTCCTCTCTGTGCACCTCCTGCACTGGTGAACACTCATGATCGTGCCCTGAAGTTGCATAACTGGGAGAGCTGTGTCCCCTATCCCGTCTGTGTCCCACCTGCATCCCTGTCCCCTCCCTGCAGCACCAGGACAGAGCAGGAGGAGCTCAGAGCGGGAAGACAACGCACAAACAACAGTCTGGCAGAGCCTGGCTGAGCCCCACGGGCAGTTTTCCATGGCCACGGGGTTGGGCCCCTGAGCTCTGCCCTGCACTCTCGCACCATCCCGGACAATGGCAGCAACATGGAATTTTCCATCCCGATCAGCTCCCGCCTGCGCCACCCGCTCGCCCCTCTGGCTGCTTGTGCTGGAGGATGATGTTTGCTGCAGAGCACGGAGCTGGGATTCTGGCTGCAAGGGATGAGGTTTGGGTGGGATTCAGATTTTTTCTAGCCCCCGGACTGGAAGTAAAAACCTTCCTTTAATCATAATAAAAAGCAATAAGCTCGGACAATATTTCATTGTCTCTCTCTGGCCACGGTCTATCACTTCTGTCCACCCCAGAGAGAGCTCCCAAGCTCAGGAAAGCCCTGCGAGCACAGAAAGCAATGGGATCTGTTCCCCTTTTTAAAATATTTTGTTTAAATGCTGGCAGAAGCACAAGGTCATCTCGGGCTGGAGCTGAGGATAATAAACCCGGCTCCCCATGGCTTTGTGAGCCCAGACTCCGAGGGGCAGCGAGCACTATTGTCCCAGGCATGCTCACCAGCCTTTCATGCTGCAGCACAGGGACATGGCAGAGGACTTTTAGGAAAGAAAAGCCAACAGGAGCTCATCAAGCAGTGAGAACTGAGGGTATTTTGTTGCCTTGCTCATGCCAGGCTGTGAGAGCAGCCGGTGAGTGGGGCAGGGAGGACGAGCATCCCACCAGCTGGATAATGGCACAGTGGTCTTGAGCAGGGTAGCAGAGGTCCTGTGGGGAAGTGTGGCCAGGCACCTGGTCCTAAATTCCTTCTGCCCAGCAAGGATGGGGATGGCTGGCGTGTCCCTGCCTGTGCTGCCAAGGGCAGGGATGAGATGCTGGGAGGCAGCGGGTTGCAGGATGCAGGTTCAGCAGAGCCAAAGCTCCCCTTTGCTGGGGAAGCTGTAGAAGGTTCTCTGATGGGCCACCTCACCAGGGACCTTGCAGGGACCCTGTCCCTTGTGCTCCTGAGCTGGGGCACTGGTCTCTGGGCTGGCAGAGGAGCTACCTCCCGGACAGGAGAGTGACGGATAAAGCACTGAGTAACACCATCCCCTGGGAGACCGAGATCAAGGAAAACCCTCCAGACAAGATAAACACCAGGCACTCCCTTTTTCACACTGGAAGCTAATTACTTCTCCTTAATTCTCCTGCCAAAAACCCAGATCAGAGCAAACATTATCAGCAGGAGAAAGTGGAAAGAGAGCAGGGTGAAGGGCACCGACCGCCCTGTGGGTCCCAGACCCACCAGGGTCGGTGGCTGCATCTCCCTCTGCCTGTGGCTGAGAACAAGCAGCGTATTTACAGCAGTACCTATAGGATTCCATCAGAGGTTATGAGCTAAAACCCATGGCTCAAGAAGGGGGAAAGTTCCTCCCATGTCCTGGCAAGGCTATGGTTATCTCGGCAAGGCTTGCTGAGAAAAGCTCCAGTTGGGCTCAGTTACTCTAAAATGCAGCGAGACAGGGAACATCATAAAATTCTGCCAAGCAGAGTTTTGGGAGGGGAAAAAACCCAAACATTTGTTTTGGATGGATGAAAGCATCCCTTCCGATTTTATTTCTCAAAGCCTGTGACATTTTAAAAACACTGCAATAGGAAAGACAATGGATGTTCTGAGAAGTCCCCAGCTGCCTTATCAGAACTTCGTTTTTAAAAGAATGAAGCCGTGCTGGAAGTGGCACATTTCTATGCAGTGCTGTACTCTGGGGGAATCTGCATTTTTCCAGCTGGAAAAAACCCACCAAAAAAACAAAACACCAAAACCCAAGGCATGAGTTCAGAAAAGACTGTGAGAAGGAACTGCTGCTGATGCTGGTGGCTGCTCAGGCCTGGACCTCATGGCTGGGAGGAGAGAGGCAGAAGCAGGAGCCGGGCAGGCTGCAGCGAGGAGGAGCTGGGAGGGAGGGAGCGAGTGGATAATTAAGTACATGTGGGGATAACGATCGTCCACCCTATCCAACGGGGTTCCTCGGGCTGGTGCCTCTTGGGAGCTGCTCATGCAGGTCCATAATGCCTTGGCATCGCCTTTGCCTTGTGTAGGGCTGTTTGCCCAGCTCGGGTGAGGGGCTGGCACAACCCCTCTGGCCACCTTTGCCTGGCTGACGCTGCAGCGTTCCCTCGTGCTGACCGGTGTGCAAAATCCCAGCCTGGGTGTATTTCCCTCTCTCTCCCAGAATCCCGCTGCCAGGAGCCGGGCGTGAGCCGCCCATGCTGCGGGACAGGCTGTGCTGCACACGCAGCGCTGGGATCTCCCGCCCTGCCTTCCTCCCTTCCCGCAAGGCAGCAACAACAGCGGGTGGAGATTTTGTGTTCCCAAGGCAGGTGCTTTCGGAGCCTGCGAGGTCAAGCCCTCCTCTCTCTCCCTCTCCCTGCCAGCCTTCCTCCTCCCTGCAAGTCGCACGGATGCACATCCAGCTGCAGCGAGCTCTTCCCAAAATCCCAATCGGAGCGCCCGATGCACGAGGGAACAGGAGACGACCGTCACGTGCTGGCTCCCCGTTGTTGTTCTTGCCGAGAGTCTGCTGACTTCGGCTCTTGTAAACAAGGAGAAACCTAAATTGCCTCTAAGATAAACATGCAAATCAGAGGCAGACGCATCTATTTACTTGGCAGCGTGCGGGCCGTGCTAAGCCCGTTCCGCGGCTCGCCTCCGTGCTGGATGTGTCCTGCTCCTGCGCTTCCCACAAGAGCCTGCCCGGCTCCCCGAAGGACTCGCCGGCTCCGCGGGGTGCTCTGCCCCATGTCATGTCTCTGCCCTCTGCTCTGGTGCCAAGCTGAGCTCAGACAGAGCTCAGAACAGTTCAGAGCTTCCCATGTCTGTTCTCCTTGTGCGTGCAGCTCCCTGAGGGTTAGGAGGAGTTCCCCGCAGTTCCAGGTGGGCTGTGAGTTCCTGGGATCTGCTGCATCTTGTCCCAAGGATTATCTCCCAGTACACCTCGTTTCTTCTCTGTCTTCACCATGCTGGAGCCTTTCTGGATCACTAAACTGTGCTTTTGGCCATGATGACGTGGAGCATGCAGCTTCCTACTTGCTTTGCTCATTCATGGGAAAAACCAAAAGGCTCAGGAAGAGCTCCGTAGGTGCAGCAGTGGGGAGATGGAGAGCACAGCCAGAACCTAAGGCACCTCAGCAACAGGCAGATGGGAATTTCTGCTGCTGGAGAAAGGCCACCTCTGTGGCAGCCCAGGCCAGCCAGTCCCAAATGTCTCAGCCAGGTGAGCAAATCTGCTGGGCAGGTGCTGAGGGAACTGTAACTCCACAGATCAGAGCAGGAGGACATTGCTAATGGGAATTTAGTTTTCCTTTCCTTAGATATAAACAACCCCCTGCAATGTAGATTTGGGATGCCTCCAGGACAGGCTGAGCTGGGGCCACACCACTGTTCTGGACTCAGTGGGAGATATCAGGTAGGAAATGTCTCTTGGACAGTTAGGTTTTGCAGAAAGGAATACATTTCATGGGAACTGGCAAAATTACATGGAATCAGAACTTGCTCTTGTTGCTCTTCCATAAGGTGGTCCTGAGAAATGAGTGCCCTAATTTAGTTTCTAATGAAATGTATAGGAGACACTGCTGTGCCTAACATTTCATTTTTCACCATTTCATATGGCATTGGAAAACCTATTTGAGCATGACTTGATTTCAAAAGGGAACTTTTTGGAATTGCCGTTCTCAGGCAAATCTCAACATCTTTGAGCTGTGAATTAAAACAGCTGCTGAAACATCGGAAGTTCCCACTGTGGGGAAATCGGGATTGCACCAACACCATTAAAAGTTTTAAATTAGATTAACAGAAGCTGAGCTTAAGTAAAGTCACTGTCACAGCTTTATGTGGGAGAAGGAAGTCCATGCAAGCAGCTCTGGTGATGCAGTGAGCCAGGATCCAGGGGCAGGGGAGCTCAGGGAGCTGCTCCCCAGCACACGAAGGCTT
Source organism: Pachyramphus minor (assembly GCA_013397135.1). NCBI lineage: Eukaryota > Metazoa > Chordata > Aves > Passeriformes > Tyrannidae > Pachyramphus > Pachyramphus minor. The sequence continues at coordinate 63,372 of VYXB01008933.1, read as the reverse complement.
CTTTGCTGTCACTTGCTAATGCAGAGTTTGTGGGTGAAACCTGACGGTCCCAAAACTTTGCCAACTCTTTGTTGTTGGTGTTGGAGCCAGGAGGGAGCAGGGGAGTGGGGAGATGCAGCACCCAGGGGCAGGAGGGGCTCTGGCTGGACACAGCACCGTGAGCCCGGTCAGCACAGCGGCTTTGAATTCATCAAGGGATGCTCCTCCAAGCCAAAGGGTCTCAGCACAGGCATCAGGCTTGGCTCTGACATCCCAGGAAATGGCTTTTCAGCTGCCTTTCCTGGCACTGCTGCTCCCCACCAAGTTCAGGATGTGCTCAGCTCAGGGAAGGCAGCCTGGACACCTGAAATCCCTGGATCCCCAGCCATGTTGGCTCCTCCTGGGGCCTCTGAACACCCTCTTCTCTTACAGCAGTACAGAGAGGCACAGCAGCACTTGGGGACTCTGAACCTGACCAGGCCAGTGTTAAAACAGCAAAAAAACCCTCAAACTAAAAAAGTAAGTGAAGCGCTTGGGTGGTGTCCCTGCCATGCTCAGTAGGTCAGAGTCCTGACCTGGTGTCCTCCAGGGGCCACCAACAGAGGCCTGTCACATGTCACTGTCCCACCCAATGAGTCAGGTAAATACCCTGAGCACCACTTGGAAGAAATGCTGAGATTGGAGCTCTCCCACATCTCCCATTGGTGCCGTCAGCTGAGCTGTAACTGGGCCCCAGAACCAGCACAGGACGTTCCCCTCGGTACTGCTTTGGCTCTTGTCCCCAAGTGTGCCATGACATGGTCAATTGTGAATGCTGCCTGCTCCCAAAAACACCTCTGGGAGGGGCAGCCTGGGGCTGGCTTAAGCTCCCACGTTGCTTTCAGCTTCGGAGATTTCTCTAGGTCTTTCTGAAACCTGAGTGCTGCAAAACCCCCGGAGTTCCCCTTGTCTGTGACTGGGTGAAGTGTTGGTCTGGCTGTGCCTCTTCAGCCTGGCCTGTGTCCACACACTGTGCCACTGAGGACATCTCCAGCCTCCTCTCCTGGAGAAGTGCTGGGGGGTGGTTTTGCTGTTGGGAGTCCAGTTCCCTTCTCCTCAGGCTCGGCTGGTTTTGCTCAGAGCCTCTTTGCTGCCAACTTCTGCTCCAAGACTCTGAGGCTGAGATAAGAGCACGGTCTGGGTTCTTGGTGGCATCAGAGGCTGTTGGGGTCCATCCCCTGGGAAAAGCAATTCACCTCCCCACTGCTCTGTAACAGCTTTGACAGTCCTGAAGGATCCACTTGGAAGCCAAACTATCTTGGCTTCTGTCCTCTTCCCATCCCATTGAGTCCACACAAAATCTGTGTTTTGGTGGGAGGCTGGAAGGCTCTGGGCAGCTATTGGAGGTGCAGATAGGATCAAATCCAACATCCCTGCCTCTTTGCCTGATAAAAAGCAAATTCCAACATACCTGGCAGCATTTCACCTCCTTGAGTTCTTTGCATACTTCCCAAGGATGCTGCACCTTCCTTCCTCTGCTCTCCCTGGCTGTGGCAGACAATTTACAGCCAACTGCCAAGTACTTTGGGTTGCAAGGTGCTATAGACATCTGAGATATTATTTTAGTATTACAAACCCTGAGTATTTTATTAAGCCCCACTGGGAACAGGGCCATCCTGGCCTGCTGGAATTGTTAACGCCTTGGAATGATTAATAGTCCTAATTTCCTCACTTAGAGCCACTACTCTGCATGTTGAGAGCGTTAGTCTCACTTGAATAACTTTTAACATCATAATGCCGAGCCACTACCAGTGCCATTCAAGGGACATATTTTTCATTTTCTGCACCATTATCTTTCTGTTTCTTGTGCATCCCCCTTTTTCCAGTTGTCTGCCTCTGGATGCTGGTCAGAGCCCCCTCTCTGTGGTTTCCCTGCACTCCCATGCAGTCAGTGGGATGTGGTTTCTGTGGGAAGGACTGAAACACTGTGATCCAGGGGAGATGGAGCAGATGGGTGCCATGCTCTGCTGTCCCCTGGGTGGATGTCGGCAGGTTTGCTGTTGGCATCTTGCATGAGAATGACCTGGAAACTGAGGTCTCAAAACTTCACTCAGTGCTGGGTGAAAGCTGGTCCTCAGGGCATCGTTGGCGATGCATGAATACATAATAACTGCTCATCAAAAACATGCTTTATCCTTAAGTATCAATTTTTTTATCCCAAAGCCCTCTGCTAATAGGTGGGGAGTCTCTGGTGGTAAAGCTGGATGTCCAGTTTGCTTGTCCAGGGCACATCCTGCGTGTTGGGAAGCTGCTCCAAGCAGATCTGTGCTGGCCCAGCACGGATCTCCTCACAGCACTGCTGTGTTCCATGTTTCTAACAGTCAGAGCTAATGAGTTTGGAAGAGCAGAAGGATTTTTCTCCTCCTGCATTTCCTTCTAAGAAAGATTTGCTATAGGTGAAAGTGACCCTAATGACAAATGGCCTGAGCAGCAGAGTTGGGATTATTGTAACGGCGCAGAGCGACTGAGAGAACCCATCTGTTCCACCCACCCCGACCGAGAACACCAGGGCTGCTGCAAAGGCCACAGGGTTCATTCCCCATCAGTCTGACGTTACTTTAAAACTTATTTTTCACAGCAGGGCTGCCTGGACAGCCGGAGCTGCGGAGCGCCTCGGGATAAAGACTTCCCGGTCACTGACCTCCTGCTTTTATTGCCATGCAAAGTGCTCTGCAACGACAGCCTGACAGCTGGGGTGAACCCCTGGAGATCCCCAGGGCCCTGAGTGCTGCACGTCCTCTCCCCTTTGAGGTGGTACTTGTCCCCTGTCCCTGCCCGTGCCAGAGGGGGGTTGGAACTGGATAATCTTTGAGGTCCCTTCCAACCCAAACCACTCTGGGATTCTGGGATTCTTATCTTGCCTGCAAGGGTGCCCAGAGTGAGTGGATAATGAATGGGGGCACTGGCACAGAGGGAATGGTTCATCCATGGCACAGGATGGCATCAGAGCCATGGACACACAGCCCTCAGAGACCCTCTGTACTGAATCCCTCTGGGGGTTGCTGTGGGTCTGCCCTGCTGAGACTGGCACGGAGGGGAGGCAGCAGCACCCCCAGGGGTTCCAGGGCGGGCTGTGGAGCTCCTCCGTGCAGCTGTCTTTCCCTTGGCTTAATTTCAAACATTCCTATTGATGCTATTTCCCCTCCCACACACCTCAGCGTGATGCCTGTTTAAATGAGCCCCTCTCTCCTCTATCCTCTCTCCACATGTACACACTGCTCCATTTCTCCATCACTCCTCGTGCCCATCCTCTGTGCCTGGACCAGGAACCAGCACTGGTGTCACAGTGGAAACATGGCCAACCCCAGAGAAGAAAGGCAGTGAGATCACTGCTCCTGCCATCCCATTGTGATGGGAATGTTCCCTTCTCCACCTGCAGTGGGGTGTCCTTGCCAAACCCTTGGCCAGAACCCAACACCATGCCCAGAGCTTGCTCTGGCACAGCAGGAATGAAGTCACTCCTGCCTCATTATTTGCCCTTTGTGTGTTTTCCATGCCCACAAACACGCTCCTCCTTCCCTGGCCAAGGAAGGCAGCTGGGCCATGATGGCTGCCTGACTCTGAACTGGAGCATCCCTCAAAATTCCCAGCTGGGCACCATGCCCTGGAGCTCAGCAGCTCCCTTGGAGCCCCCATACCCTGCTGATTCCATGGGCAGCCCTACATGGTCCCACGTGCTCCCCAACCCGCACCCAAACTTGTGCTTGTCTTCCTTCCCCAGATTTGTTTTATCTCTTTGGGAGCCTGATGCCTCCCATCTGCTCCAATGCCAGATGAAATTAAATATTTGTAGTTTCCAAGGGCTGTGGTTAGCAATAAACAAATTAGCTAACAAGGATTTGGTCCACGGGGGACTGGGGGGGTCCGTGTGTGTAAGGGTGGGGTGCAGGGGGGTGTTCAGGGCTTTCTCTGTGTACATTCTTCTTTAACCAAACCTTCAGTTTTAGGATGGTTTTCCACACCAGAGCAGCTCGCTGGGCTCTCCGCAGCGAGTCAGCTCTACATAGTTATTTGCACCGAGTTTGTTTATTGCACAGTTTATGTTTATAAGCAACATTTGTCTAATCTCTCCCAAATCTTTCCGAAGGAATTTCGGAGGCCGCTTTTGGGGCCCGTTGGCCTCTCGTGGGGCGCAGGGGCACAGCCCTGCCAGCCTCCAGTCCCCCGGCCCGCGCTGTTCTCCCCACCCCGGTTGCACGCAAGTGTAAACGGGATTTAGGGATTTTCCCCGTTGCATTCCTTCTTAATTTCTGTCTGTGTTTCAGCTGGTATTTTGTTGCTAAGTAACACTTTTGGGTTTGGAGGCGTTTGCACGAGGGGGTGCTGCTCCCCGCAGCCGCGGCCATCCCGCTCTCCCCGTTAGTCACGGCGGCCTCGGAGCGCGGTCACAGCTGCCCTGGCCACCACCACGGTGTCCCCAGCCCGTCCCCTCTGCCCCTGTGACACTGTTCTCCCCATGCCATGCCCTGGCACACACAGGGGCACCCACGGCCACTTTTTGGGGTGCCAGAGTTCACCAATTCCTGGCGTTTCTGCGGGGCGGTCGAGCCATCCCTGACGTCACCGAAAATTAATAATTTGCAGTTGTTTAGAAGAGACATTTGGTTGATATTTCCTTTCCATGTACTGTGATCAGAAGGGACCCGGTTTTTCCTATTAAACTACTTGAAAAGTTGACTCTGAAAATGAGAAGCATTTCCGCCAGTTCCACAAGTTTATTGTGTGTGAATCCCTAGAAGAATTTGGCAATAATAATTAAAATAAGGAACGATGATGCACCAACAAATGTATTTACTGTAATATCAGTGGTGCTAAAGATGTGTTTGGAAACCTATGCAAATCACTGAATAACTTTTTCCCAAACCACAGCTGGTTGAAACCACTTTCAGTAAAACCCAATCTCATCTAAACACACTATTTTATCAGAACTGACACGTCCAGCACAACACCACTCAGTTCAATTTAGGGTTTTCTTAGGCATGTTCTGCTTTACAGAAGAGAAAGTTTGATTGAAAGTGTGAATCTTAGAGTTTAATATATTTAGATTTTGATTTTTTGGGGGCTTAAAAGTAGCGTATTTGAGGCCCTTGGGGTCAGTTCTCCCCACTCAAAACATCCAAAGGCACCGTGCCTGGCTGCACCACGGCAGTGGGGCTGCATGGGGAGGCTGCCCAGCACCCCCAGGGCTGCCCTGCTCTCCTCTCCCCTCGAGCTGCCAGGCAGGGATTGTCTGCAAGCTGAGAACACAAACTGCTGTGGGAGCTAAATGTAGCCACAGCTACTGAGGCTTAAAACGTGGCTGGTTTTCCTCCCGCTTGCTGGGAAGCGACATGTGCTTGGAATGAGGGCAGACCGCGGTGAAGTGGGGTTCGACAGCAAGGAAACGGGTGGTATTTACACTCCTCCTAAAGAAAGAATCCTCACTCCTCAGGCAGCATCCACGTGTGTTACCAGAACTGCCCAGCTCAGACGATGCTGTGACTACTCCATATCTCCTCTTTTTCCGGCCGCATTACCCCATGTACCCACTCCTCAGCTCTAACGAGCCTCCCCTCCTCCTGCCTCCTAGATAATGGTAATAATCCAACTTCTCCACTGTCCCTTCCTTCCTTCCTCAGCTTTTAGGATTTTTAGCAACCTCACGTTGCCCGCAGAAACCGTCCTGCCTTCACCTGCCCTGCTGGGTTGGGGCAGAGCTGGCTCTGGAAGCCTCTGGAAGCCAGGCCAGTGCTTGTATCAACCTGAGACTCCCCAACAGTGACTCATTTTCTCTCCCGGTGGTTGCAGTGCCCCGCGGCTCATCAGGCTGCAGATCTCCTCTGGGCACAGCTGGGAATGGCACGGCTCTTGCTCCTTTGCTCAGTATGTGCCCCCCAAAGCCCTGGAAGCTCTCTGGAAGAAGCTGCTCCTCACACCATCCACCTTTTGTGCCTGGTTGCCACCGGCTGCCTGAATGGCACGTCCCCTGAGCAACCCCCTCCCTCCCAGCCCCATAGTTTTTCCTTCTGCCTTCCTCACCCTGGAACCGCTCTCCCAGGGATGCCAGCCCGGCCACGATTGCCACACGCCCAGACGTGCTCTCAAACACCAGGAATACTTGTGCTATCGGCGTGACTATGAAGTGCTCCCGGGCCCTCACAGAGTGCTCCACGGTAGCTGAGGAATTCCAGAAACCACTGTTCCCTTGCAGTGGCAGATGGGTTGAATTTGATTAAGTTCTGCCTCATCCACCGCGAGCTGCTAATGATGATGAGATTGGCGTGGAAAACAGCGTTTTCCACAAGGTTAGAGAGGACTCTTATAGGGTGGGGGACACTGAGAACTTTTCTGCAGCCAACTATTTTTTTTCTCTAGTGTTGCTGAACTACTGGAGCAGCGTGAGCTCTCGCTTGGAAAACTTTGCAATCCTTGTTTTCCTAATTACTCTCATTCCGCATACATGAATTTTCATTGTTACAGGAACCGGGGCAGGAGGAGATTTAATTTCTAGAAGGCTCATATTTTCTGTGGCATCATTTCTATCTGCTACAGAGCCTCATTTTATGCAAGAGAGGGGAAACAGCAACTTCTTTGCTTCCCGAGAGCTGTAATGCAAGTGTGCGGGGCAATAGCCCGTAGGGATGGGGGAACTCCGGTGGGATCAGGGTGGATCAGCTGCGAGGTGCTGCCGCTTCCCCGGTCTAAACTGCACCGAGGGGCTCACCCTGCTCGCCGCCGTGCCCGGGGGGGGATGGCTTTTAGGGGGGTCACGGCGCCCGACAGAACGGCGGGTCCCCGCTGCAAGTCCCGGCCCCGGGAGAGGGGCGGCGGCGCTTTCGGGGCGCGGGGTGCCCGGAGCGCTGCGGTGGCTGCGCCTCGGGGAAAGACCCGGCACCGACCCCGACCCCGGCGCGGTGCCGCTCCCGCCGCTCCGCTCCCCTCGCCGCGCTGCCCCGGGACACCGGCACCCCGGGACATCGGGACACCACCGGAGCCGCGCAGGTTGAGCCGCGGGGACAGACAGGGAACCCGCACAGCCCTGACCAGTCCTCGCCGGCTCCCACGGCCGCACGTCGGGCACCGGACCCGGCACAACGGGGCTCGCTGCGCTCCCGCCGGCGCTGCCCCGACCGCAGCTCCGTCTTCCCCGTCCGCGTCGTCATCCACATCTCCATCCCCATCCACGTCCCCATCCTGTCGCCTTTCCCGTTCCTCATCCCTATCCCTATCTCCATCCCCATCTCCATCCCAGTCCCCATCCCCGTCCCTCGACCGCGCCCCGCGCAGCTCCCGCGGGCGGCGGCCCCGGGGCCGTCGGGGCGGTGGCGCCGTCGCCGGGACTCACTCACCACCACGAGGAGTCGGCGCGGGGCGTCAGGGCGAGCAGGAGGAGGACGAGGGGGAGGCAAAGCCGGGGGGCCGCGCCCGCCGTCCGAGGGAAGGCTCCGCACTCCGCACGCCCGGGGGCCACGGCAATCCCAGGAGACGCTTCCAGGCGGTTTGGGCTGAGCATATCTCTCCGGGGCGGGGTCCAGACGGAGAAATGACCGGGGAGGGGGGTCCTGCCCGCGCTCCCCTCGGGGCACTGCCCGTCACGGCCCCGCGGCGCGTCCGCCGGCTCCGCGCTGCTGAGCGAGCCCCGGCTGGGCCCCCGCGCCCAGGCTCATGCTGCTGCGGGGGGCGGCGGGGCCGGGCCGGG
>VYXB01008933.1:730-55533 GCA_013397135.1 Pachyramphus minor | reverse complement strand
AAGCGGAGCGGAGCCGCAGGTCGCGGCCGCCCCGTCGGGCCCCGCCCGGGGGGAAGAGGCGCAGCGGCGCGGTGGGATGCGGGGATGCGGGGATGCGGGGGCACGGGGCCGGCTCCGCCCGCGCTCGCCCCCCGCCAGGTGTCACTGCAGGGTGGGAAACCGCAGGGTGGGCCGCGCTCCGCGGGGCTCCGCGCCCCGTCGGGGGCTCTGCCCGCCCGTCGCTGTGCCCGCGGCTCTGGTGCGGGAGGGAGTGGGCACCGCACGGGAATCGGTTTGCGGGGAGCTGGTGGCTCCGGTGCGGGGCGGCCGTGAGGGTCCCAGCGAGAGGGTGGAGGTGGTGCAGACCCCACAGGTGCCCGGGGACCTCCAGGCAGCGGTTTGGGGGGTGGGACACGATGGACATGATCTTCCTGGGACGTGATGGCCCCAGTGAGGGTCACCACGGGGCATCACTGTCCAAACCCAGGTACAGACCTTTGTGACAGTTTGGTGAGGCCTCTTCCACCTCTATGCACCCCTGTCAGCTGTGACTTCAAAAGGTGGATGAGCTGCCCTGGGCACTCAGCTTTCCTTCCTTTATCACCCTAAAAATGTTGGCTGGCAGCTGTTGAAGACCAGCCCTACCTGGGAGCTGCCTGTTCCCCGTGTGGTCCCTGTGGGGCCGGTCCTTCAACACCATGGAGGTGAGCAGCCATTTGGGTAATCACTCATTGCCAGCACTTTCCCAATACGCCTAATTATTTACTGGGATTGTAAAACTCATTATCCACCAGAGTCCCTTCCGCATTACTGGAGCGCTCAGCCACCCCCTCCCCTCATTCTGCTCTTTCCTTCCCATTGCTGTTGTTCAGATCAGAGAGTGACTTCCCCAGCCTGAGAGAAATGGGGACTAGAAGCTCACACTCGGTTATAATCCAATTATACTTCAGAAAACTGCAGTGACAGAAAGCTGGTGCTGGTGGGGTGCTGTCCTTTTGTCCGAGAGCCCACATGGAATATTGCATTACAGCTTATCCCTGAAGTGGTGGCACTGAAAAGGCTGATATTTATAGACTGTGAAAAGCTGTGAATTTGTTTAGAAGACCCAACCTAGCGGGCAGCGTGCTGGGGGCTCTGCTGAGGCCATTTCATGGGCTTTGCTCTGTTAATGTGTTGTTTCACACAAAGAGAGGAGCCTGAGTTCTCTGTTTCTTGCTCTGATGGGGAGGGAAGGGGGGAGGTGACAAGCACCATGTTCATGTGGGTGTGCAGGTCTTGAGTGTGACATGGGGATGGGCAGGAGACCTCTGGCTGAGGGGCAAGAGGCAGCAGTGCCAGCCCTGGGAGGGGAGGGTGATGGGTGGTCTACAGGGGGGTCACAGCTCAAATTTGGTGTTGAAGTGAAATGCTCAGGCCTCATTCCAGAGTTTTGCACCCAGGATGCTGAATTTCCCTGTCAACCTGGTGGCTTACCTTGATGCTCTTCTTCATAAAACCCAACTGACAGCTCATGAACTGTCCCCTGGGTTTGTGTCAGGCTCTCCCTGTGCTGGGCAGTGGGGAGTGCAGGGCAGCCCTTGCTCCTCGCTCCTCTGACTGTGGCTCAGCCGGGCAGAGCCTCGTGGTGTTTGATCTTCCATTCAAATTAGCAGCACTCAGGGTGTCTGGGTGCCTTGTCCACATGAGCTGTGGTGAGTAAATAAACAAGGCTCTGCTTTCAAAGGCTTTCACGATTCATTAACTTCAAAGGAACGGGCTCTCTATTTTCTTAGCAGGTCGGTCGCTCCACAGACTCGCTCTGGGTGCTGAAGGTGGTGGCTGGTCATGCTGGGAAGTTGGGGCAGCCTCTGCAGGGTCAGTGTCACACACAGAGCTGTGGCAAGGGCCAGAGGGTTGGTCCATGGCTGGTGTTACCCCTTTGGTGATGAGCAGGGTGAGGAAATGCACAGGTGAGGATGGTCTATGGCATTCCCTGTCCCAAAGAGCTGCTCCATAAGCAGCACCCAGCCTGCAGCGTGCATTGGTCACCATCAGGCAGGGTTTACAAGCCAAGGATGGGTACCAGATCCACCCCTGCTCTGCACAGGTCTCCCCATCTTTCCACAGAGGCAACGTGGTCTCACCTGCTCCTGCCATCTCCCTGTGGGTGAGGGTGCTCTGCCCTGAGAGCCCAGCTCGCTCTGGCAGGGTGAGCAGGAGGTCACTGTCCCTCTCCAGCTGTCCCTCCTGTTGGATTCCTGCTTTGATTGTGCAGGCACAGGTGCTGGGGCCGTGCCAGGTGCGTGGAGCGAGTGGAGGTGGCAGAGGAATTACTGCCATGCCTCCAAAATGCCCGTGCTGGGCACTGCTAGGAAGCTCACCTTTCACGTGGCAGCCCCAGGAATAACTTGGAGCCTTGCATAATCACAGCTGCCTGGAACCCCAAGGGGAAAAATCAGTGTCCCGGGATAACCCTCAGTGCCAGGCTGGCTGACCTCATGGGAAACCCATTTTCTGAGGCAACAAAGACCTATTAAAACATATTTATTGAGAACTTATTTTGGGATGAGTAGCGCAGCTTGGTCAAGCTCCTGAACTTGTGCAAAGAAAAACCCAAGAGGGGCTGTGTGCCTTTGGGGGCACAACCTCTGTCAGGCTTGTTTCCTCTCCAGCCACAGCACAGCAGGGGACACGGTGCTGGACATTGTCACTACCCAGCACAGTGACACAGCAGAGCCCCAGGAGAGCTGTGCTCAAGGCAGGGTGTCTGTGCTGGGGGCTCCACTGCTGGCAGAGCTGGCCCTGGGCCCCCGTGTTCCCCAGACTGTGCCAAGAAGGATGCTCAGGAGAAGCAGTTCCAGCTGGCTGGAGACAGGTAAAGGAACCCTCTCTGGGGCAGGTAATAGGTTCCTTGCAGAGGGACAGCACTGGGACATCATGGCCTCAGGAACCCAGTGCTCTCTGCAAGCTGCACCTTGTCCAGCAAAGGCGGGCGTGTGGTGGGTGGTGAGCGCTGGCAACTCCTGCACTTGCCTATGAAAGGAAGGCCTTTTATCCCCCAAAAGAACACAGCTCCACAGGGCCAAGCAGTCCCCAGTTAGCCCCTGGCTATACCTCCAAGGTCTGAGAAGCTAAGAATACATTTTGGAGAGCTACAAATAACCAGGAGGATGAATTGACCCCTCGTTACGCCCCCACCACCATAGAAACAGGAGACAAACAAACAGGCACGAGCCAGCCCTGTTAGCAGAGCAGAGGCATGTGCTTTGTTAGCCTATCCCCTGGTTCCCCTGTTAATTGCTTTGTTCCTTCTCAGATTAATTGATGAATTGCTGTGTGGACATGCAATGCTTGGCCTTGCAGCCACGTGGTGTGTGTAACCCTTTGGCCTCTGTTGATATGAGGGGACACACAGCATGAGGACATCCTCCCCTTCCTTGTGTGCCCAGCTGGAGGTGAGCAGCTCCTGCCTGAGGAACCTGGAAAGGTGTTCATGTTGCAGGTTCGACTGCAAGCAGAAGTAAAGGTCAAACAGTGAAATTAAAACTGTGATGTCAGACCCAGCTTTCCACCCAGCAGTTTTTGTGCCTTCCCGGAGGAAAGTACTCTGGAAAGAGCTGGTTTCCCATCATGAGACCCATCCTGCACCGTGGCATCAGCTTGGACCCGGCTCCATCCCCTCCCTTCCCTGCCCAGCAGCCCGAGGGGCTCCTCCCAGAGCAGCCCGATGTGTGCCCGAGCACCCAGGCTCAGAGGGATCGCCACAAATCCAGCTGCGTTAGTCAGAAAAGTCCCCGAAGGCCAGAGATGGTGCAATAACACCTAAAAATACCCGAGCAGCCCCGGTTTCCGTCATCCTCCAGAGGCATCTGTGTATTGTGTGTGCGGGGAGAGCAGGACGGGGAGAAACCGGCCATAAATCCTGGCGGGCTCCGCTCTCGGCTGCTCCCTCTCCCTCCCACCGACGGCGGCCGTCCCGGGGCTGTCTGGCAGGCTCGAGCCCCGCCTGTCATCGGCGGATCAGACGGGGCTGAAATTCGACAGGCCTGTGGAAAAACACGGGGTGACATCACGCAGAGACACCATCCCACTGATTAATCTCCGCGAGGTCAGCGGCTGCTTTATTTATAACCGGGGAAGGGGTTTGAGGTGGGTTTTTACAGGGGTGGAGCAGCATGTCCCGCATCCCCGGAGCAGCCGCCTTCCCACGCCGGTGGGGACACCTCTGCCTCCCGTGGACGCTGCTGGAGCAGCTGGAATGGGGCTCAGGAGCACCAAAATCAAGCCTAAACCAGTGCCAGGGTACTAAAGCCCGGCTGGAGGGACCAGTCCCAGTGCACCTTTGTCCAGATTTCAACTGTTTTCTTTGCTCCTGGAGTTTCTCCTCACCCTGCCCAGCAGGAACAGCTCGGCTCTCCCCTCTAAAACACAGCACATCAAGCTTGAAATGTTTTGTGAAACCCTGTCAAGCTTTGGGGGAGAGGGAAGGTGGTCCCTAGGGCCACAAAAATGTTCTGTTTCTTCAATTTCAAAACAACATTTCCCATTTCCAATGACTTCTTGCACTGTGTTTTTTAACATTTTCTCTCTCCTTTATAGCACAGACCAAAATTACTGTTACAATAATATATTTTGAGTTTATCAGTTGAAGCATTTCAAGCCATCCATTTCTCTGGGTTTTCTTTTACAGATAACCTGGAAAGCTCTGGGGTGGGTGATTCTGAATTGGAACAGAAACAGGTTTCAAAATGTTTTGCAAAGGCAGAACTTAATCTCTGCTGCCAAGTGGGAAATGGCCAAGGGGGGGGGGGACAACACTATCAGGTATATCTCTTGCATTGTCTCTAAGTGGAGAATTTTTCCTGTGATTAATGAAAATGGGGAAATAGGGCCAAATCCTGCACATGCTTTGACCACAAGGCTTGTACAAACACACTGGTTGGGCTTTGGCTGGAATGACCAGGTTTAATTAGCTCTCTCCTATCTAGGGATGCGGGTTGTCGCTGTCAGTGCAGGGAAGGATTTATGTTTCCTTTTCCTCAGGAATATGATCTGTGTGAGTATTCAGAGTAATCATCTCACTAATGTAGGGCAAATTTCTTATCCTGCACCACTGATAGTGAGGGGGATGCTGCTGAGCCAGAGATGTGAGTCAGACAAGAGCCTGACAGTGATGAGGATTTACTGCTGTTGTCATGAACCCACACTCAGCTCCCGGACACCGGGGTCACCTTCTCCTGGGTGGAGGTGACCCACCTGGGCAAGGGTGACCCACTGTCCCTGTGCAGCCTCACCCCGAGTTCTGTGTGCAGTTTTGGGCACCACAGTGTAAGAGAATTGTGAAGCTCTTAGAGAGTGTCCAAGGGGACATGAAGATGGTGAAGGGTGTAAAGGAGAAGCCACACAAGGAATGGTTGAGCTCAGCTGGTCTGTTCGGCCTGGAGAAGAGGAAACTCAGGTCAGACATCATCAGGGTCTGCAGCTTCCTCGTGAGGGGCAGCACCAATCTCTGCTCTGGTGATCAGTGACAGACTCAGGGAAAGACTGGAGCTGTGCCAGGGGAGGTTTAGGTTGGAGATCAGGAAAAAGTTCTTCCCCCAGAGGGTGGTTGGGCACTGAACAGGCTCCCAAGGCCCCAAGGCTGCCAGAGCTCAAGGAGTGTTTGGACAACACTCTCAGGGACAGGGTGGGTTTTTGGGGTGCAGGTCCAGGAGCCGGACTGGACGATCCTTGTGGATATTCTTTGACTCTCCTGAGTCTATTCTATCCACTTCCCTTGCTGTGACCAGAGCTGGCTCGGCAGCTCTGAGTTGCCTTTCCTTTTCTGTTGTGAGCCCATTCTGCATCCCTGAGGGACTGAGCCACCCCAAAGCCCTCTGTCAGTCCCAGGGTGAGCGAGGAGCTGCTCCTGGGCCGGTGGCATCATCACAGCAGCTTTCCTGGTCAAAGTTCCCACGTTCTTTCCTTCTCCCCTTTGCAGCAGGTGATCTGTGCCTCCCCAGACTGGATCCACCCTGGCTGCCTGCTCCCTGTCGCAGCCCCAGTGTGATCACCAAGTCCTGATGAATCTCCACTGAACTGCTTGAGGTTTTGCAGCGTGGTGTGGCTGGGAATTTGGAAGGAGAAAGTAGGTGGAATAAGCGAGGAAGTGCGGAGAGCCCAAGGATAAGTCCAAACTAGGGCAGGAAATGCACGGCACATAGCTCTAACCTTATCATCCAGGATGGATTTTAAGTGCTTCTTCAGTGACTCATCGTCCCTGAATGGGTTTGAAGGACTGTCTGCCGGGGAGGAAAGGCCAGAGAGCTCAGATCAGATAACAGGTTATTACAAAGCCCTCGTTCTGCCGCGGGGCATCTCCCAGGGCAGCCACTGGGGGTCCCTGGCCACGGGGAGGGACAAAATATGGTCTCTCAAGCGTGATTCAGGTGGGCAGAGGACAAGGCACCTTTCTGCTCTTCTTTATCATAGAACTGTGGAGTCATTTGGGCTGGAAGGAACTTTAAACATCGTCTTTTCCCACCCCCTGCCATGGGCAGGGACACCTTCCACCAGCCCAGGTTGTTCCAAGCCCCATCCAACCTGGCCTTGGACACTTCCAGGGATGGGGCAGTTGCTGCTTCTCTGGGCAGTTTCAACCATGCTGTAGCCTGGCTTCTGGCGTCAGGTGAGGATGAGGGCAAATACTGTCTGAAACACACGTTACTGAGCTAAACCTGCTGTAAAAAGCCCTCTCTGCATTGTGCCTTACATGAAAGATGCTGCTGGGGTTCAGAGGTTAACTTTTATCTTAAGCTCAGCTAGGAGCAGAAGAGTTTTAGCATTTTTTAAAATATCAGAAAAGTAGGAAAAAAAAAAAAGAGGACAAATTGTGATCTCTGCTACATTGGTATTAATGGGGAGAAATTTAATGGAAGTCTGTAGAAGCTTCTGATTTACTCTTGTGTGAGATTGGATAGAAATAGCCCAAAGAATCTCATTGCTGCTGCCCAGATTCAGCTGCACAGCAGAGAGCTATTAATGCTCTGTTTTCTTGCCTTTGGTCAATACATCTTGCAAGGCAGGAGGAAGCTGGATTATGTCTGCAAGTGTCCCAATGTCATGCTATGTTGGATAATGAACTGGGGATAAATTGGATCAGCTTTTCAGTTGCCAGCCTCTCTGAAATCCAACAAGGAGTCAGGGCAGCAAGCTGTGCTTTCAGCCTTTGCTCTGATAACCTGTGTGCTGCTGTCGAGAGCTATTGTGGTGATTCCGGGCTAGAGCAGGTGAAAATCATTGTTAACCTGGAAAATGTAAAGCTCTGTTTGGCCTGGTGCTTCCCCAGACCTTAAAAATGTCTGGTCTGGTGCAAATCTGCAGTTCAAGGAAATAGAGATGTAATGAGAGCAGCCTCTCACTGAGCTGAATTTGGGCTTTGCTTTTGACCTGGTTATCCAGCTAATCCTGGGGGGTGAGGAGTGTGGCTCGGGAAGCATCCAGCCTCTCTGGAGGAATGTGATGACCCTGAGGATGGACACTTGAAGGTCTTTGTTTCTGTGGAAACGGAGAGTTTGATCCAGAGTTACTGGAGAATATTGAAAGATCCCTGGCTTGGTAATAGGGGCATCAACCCTGGCAGTGGAGAAGACTTGGCAGCTCCTCTCCTGCCCTGTCTGGCTGTGGTACCTGGGCTGATGGGACCCCCCTGCCCTGCCCAGCACCTGCAGTGTGTGTGCCCCAAGGATCAGCCACTGTGCTACCAGTGGGCTCTGACCCACTCCTGGCTCTGATGGGATGGGATCCCAGCTCCACTGGCTCTGCTGGGATGGGATCCCAGCTCCACTGGCTCTGCTGGGATGGGATCCCAGATCTACTGGCACTGCCATGTGCTGTCCCTGCTGCAACCCAGTGACTGTGGCTCAGTGAGGTTCCAGCAGGAGTCTGGGTGTTGTGCTGAAGGTGTCAGCAGTGTGTGCTGCTGGGTGGGTGGCATAGGATCCTGGATCACATCCAGCCATTCCAACAGCCAGAGTGCCACAACCTCCTGCTCCTGCCTGGTGAGATGCTCTGGGGACAACTGGAAGGCTGGGATCATCATGGATCCTGAGGAGCCCAAATCATAGAATCTTAGAAATCCTCAAATGTTTTGGGCTGCAAGGAACTTTTAATATCATCTTGTTCCACCCCCTGCCATGGGCAGGGACACCTTCCATGAGCCCAGGTTGCTCCAAGCCCCGTCCAACCTGGCCTTGGACACTTCCAGGGATGAGGCAGCCACAGCTTCTCTGGGCAACCTGTGCCAGGGCCTCAGCACTCTATAAATAACAATAAACAATTTATTCCTAACATCAAACCTAAATCTCTTTTAGTTTAAAACTGCTCCCCCTTGTCCTGTCACTATCTGCCCGCGTAAATCCCCCGTGGCTGGAGGAAAGTCGAGCCCATTCCCTGTGATTCCATGAGTTGCTCAGCCCCACACTTTATTATGACATTAAACCCCCCTTCCCGAGTGTCTCTCACACCCCGGGGACCGCGGGGCCGCTGGGAGGGGGGGTCGGGGCTGCCCGGCCGCTCCCTGGGCAGGGTGTCTGTATTTTCATTGGAGCTCCCGGGAGCGTAATCCTGTTAAGGGCTGAGAGTCTGATTCAGCTGTCCTGCTATATGGCTAATCCTGCCAGCGGGAGCGAGCATTATCCCCCCGCGGGGGCGGCTCCCTCCAGGCACTGGGGTCACCGGGGGTGTCTCTGGCCCCCGCTGCCAGCCCTGCTCCCCTCCCTTTGGGAAGCAAGCCCCCAGAAAACCTGGGAATTGTGTGCCACCCCGGGAGCTGCGCAAGGCTGTGTGGGCTCCTTTGAACTTTGCTGAGCAGCTTTAGGGCCCCGGGCGCTATGGTGGGCACGGAGCCCAGCTCCCGGTGGGCGCTTCATTGAGACCCGGGAAATCCCGCCTTTGATCCCATTGTCCGCTTTCGGGGCTGTGCCGTTCGATAGTTTCACAGCCAGGGAGTTAATTTACTCATTACCTATACATTTGCAGGGCTTAAAATGCTATTTTTTTTTTTTTACCACATCCTCCCTTCACTTCTGTGATTTCCCCTTATTTTGGGGAATACCACCCTCCTGCTGTGGCTGGGATTTGCAGGCAGGACGTGGGCTGGTGGGGTTGGTGTCACTGCTGGCTGCCTTGGCTTCTTGGAGGCCTGTAAATGCTTTTTAAAAACAAGATTTCTACAAAATAGGGCATTTCACTTGCGAGCCTCTTTGGAAAAAAAAAAAAAAAGTGGTTTTGCCCATCTCTGTCCTGAAAAAAAAGAAAAAGAACAAAATCCAGAGCTGATGAATAAGGAATATGTTGACAGTAAAACACACGGGTGCTTCCAAGCAGATGTGAAGTCCCACATCTGAGAGGAGGTGTGGAGATCCACGGAAAACCCACAATGCCAGGGACACACACTGAAGATTTCAGTGTCCAGCAGTCCTTGTTTTGGGGTCCTTTTTGTCATTTGATTAAATTTGGCCCCAACTCACCCCCTGAGCAGACGTGCCAGGAATGCCCATTTCCTCACTTTCTGCTACAACCTGAGACAGTGAATCCGGGGTTAAAAGCCTGGAGGAAAGCTGATAAATGTGTATAATATAAACTATTGAAGACTGAAAAATTCTGAAAACACCGGAGAAAGTAAATACAATAAATTTGGGGCGACATTTCTCCTCCTTGCTCAGGTTTTCCAGCAACAGCTTCCCAGCCCTCCAACAGCCACATCACCTCCAGAAGGAGAGACACATTTGTGAAAGATTTTTTTTTCCTTTAACTAAGTGAGCACAAGGAACCTTGGCTCTTTTTTTCACCTGGGGTCTCCTACGGGGTCTGGCAGTGCTGTTGATGAGGGACAGATGCAGGTTCCTTCCCAGGAGCTCCTGCCCCCACCATGGGCTGGGGGTGTGCCCCCAGCACCCCACTGCCAACTCACTGCTGCCTGTTTATTTTTCCTTGTCTCTTCCAGTTTGGCTCCACAGGAACCTCTCTCTCCCCATCCCCTGGGTCCCAGTCCCAGCTCCTCGTGCAGGCAGGTTGGATTTCCACATGGAGAGGTGGGAATGGTTGGAATGGCTCTGACTCGGCTCTTGGCTCATGAGGGAGCTGCAAGGGAGCAGTTTGATAATTTTATTTATTTATTTTATTTGAACACAAGTCATGAGGTCACCCAATCTGTGGAGCTGGGCTGTAGCTTAACCTGCAAGAATCAGTGAAAAAGGGGAGAGAATCATATGAGAGAAGGTGATAAAGTGCACATACAGTGTTCCTAGAGCTGCCCATCCTTGGGAAGGTGCTGGTGGGAACATGGTATCCTCAGACACCCTTGCAAAACCCTTCCCAATTTTGAGGCACAACCCACATCAGGGTGAGGCATTTTTGCTTTCCTCTACTGTTAATCTGGAACAAAATCCGTTACTGGTTCAGAGAGCACATTTAAGGGTTTTGCTGGGAATCCCTTGCAGGGAGATCTTGATGCCGAGGTGGTGACACAGGATTGGCCCTGCTACCCCAGGAGCCATTTTCCTTTGTGCCAGGAGGGAGCATCTCCTGTGCTATGGAGGTTTCAGCTGCACACGAGCCAGGACAGGAGGCTGATGGTGCCATTGGCCCCTGCTTTATTTTGTGGGATGTGAAGCTGTGGCTGTGCAAAACCTGCTGAGGGCTTTTGGCTTTCCTGCCCACCTTTTTGGCTGTTAAATTCCCCCTTGGCTGTGTGAGCCCTGCCAATGCCTTGCAGGGCTGCAGTGGGGACTGGGTTCTGTGCCCGTTCTGGTGCCACTCTCAGGGCACAGAAGGGCACAAGTGATGCTGAGATGCCTCCAGGGCCTCTGCCAAGTTGCTGTGTGCGTTCAGCACGGGCCTGTTTATCCAACAGCGCCAGGGCACTTAAGCCCTTTATGAGGGTGAGAGTTATGCCATGTTTACTGGCTGGCACGTGATGCTGTCGGCCTGGGTGGCACAGCTGGGAGCCCACAGCACCTGGGCTGAGCTCCCCGAGGCCATGGGATGAGCACCCAAGCGACCCATGAGCGTTCAGCCTCCCTGGGGACCCAGCCCTTGGCTCCCCACCAACCCTCCTTCTCCTCCTCATCATCATTTTGCCTAAACACTTTGCAAATCAGCCAGCAACCAATTTATCCCTGAAGCATTCTGGAGATGTCACTGGGAGAATGTTAATGGCTCGTGATTCACGGGGTCCCACGAGCTGGAAGCCGCGCGGCCGTGCGCTGGGACAGCTGGCAGGGGGTCAGGGACTCCTTCACAGAGGGTCACCCCGTCCCTCAGACCCTGCTTCCCTCCACTGCCACTCAGCAAACCAGGGGAGAGCCGGAGCCATTGAGCTGGGAAAGATCTCGTGCTTAAAACTTGTTATTTTTGGATGGAGCTGCCGAGCCCCCTCTCCCCCCACGGCCCTGACCGCGGTTGTTTATTGGAGCTGACAGAAACACAAGCGGTTGTCGGTCGCTTCTGCGAGAGCCGCGTCCACCAGCAGTGGAGGGAGCGTGACGGGGCCGATGACTAACACAGCCTTGAGTTTTATGTGCTCCCAGCTAACGGGTCCCATATGTTCCCCCGCTGCAGCCCGAGGGGAGAGCGGCTTGTTCGGCCCCAGGGCAGGAAGCTTTGCTGGCTCCAGACCAAGCAACTGGAACAGGGAACAGGGAATGGGGCTACTCAGTGTCCCACTCACACCTGGGCACGTGTCCTCCCCCCCTGGAGCTGTGCTGAGACCGTGTTGGTGAAGCCCAAACCCTGGGGGGAATGTTGGGAGTGTGTGCATGGGGCTGGTGCCACTGGTGAGCTTTTGTGGGCAGCGCTCAGGCACATGGGAGAGATTTATGAGGAGATCAAAGAGTCTCCACTCTGCCCCAGCTCACCTGGATCTGTTACTCTGCAAGAGGCCATCGTGATCTAATTGATGCCCCTCACTTGGAGCTGTCTCTTGGAGTGTGTTGGGAGGACCCAGCAGCAGGGGAAGTGGTGTTTCCTCAGCAAGTTGCTGTGTCATTAAAATAACCCGTTGGCTCTCACAAATCACGCTCAGTAAAGCTGTGGGCAGCTTTATTGAGAGAGAGAGATTATGAGAACCAGGGAGCTGTTAAAACCCGTGTCAGGCATGTGTAGACCACGCTCTCCTGGTGGCACAATCCCACACGTGCCCATGGGTGCTGCCCAACCATGTGCCTGGCTCTGGCTGTCGGAGCCGCGCAGCAGCTCCTGGAAGGAGCAGAGGAGCTGTAAGGTGATCACACAGCTTGGACAGGTCGCTTTCCAGGTCCTACAACACAGAAAGGTCATCCTGAAGTGATTTCCCACATCCTGTGCTTGCTGCTCCCGTGCTGTGCCAGGGCTGAGGGAGGGGAAGGCTCCAGTCCTGTGGCACTGACTGCTGCCACCTTCCCCTTCGCTTGTCGCTGCTAAGAGTGTGCTTTGGTTTGTTGTAGTGATGCAAAGATCAAGATCCATCTTCTTCCTCTCCAAATGAAGAAGGAAGTAGGAGGAAATCCGTTGCCTCTTGCAAACAGCTGTCTGTGGTCAGTGAAGCGTTTCCCACACTCTGCTCTGTGGTCTCACTCCTGGCACATCTGCTCCCTCCCCTGCCCTTTGCCAGGGTTGGGGCAGCACCTGGGAAGTCAGGCACAGCTACAGGCTGTTCAAACAGGACCGTGGCATGTTCCTGACTCTGGGAATAATTCCCCAGTCAGGGAGAACTTTGACATCCCAACTGCTGGGAAACGAAATGCAGCTGAGGCAGTGGTGGCTGTGTGTGTCCCTTGTTGACATCCCAGAACCCAGTGGCTGTGCCTGGGCTGGTCACCTGCTGCTCCCCGGGGAATTCTGACCTTGTGTGTTTTTAATCTCCAAGTGCAACCTGAGTCCAGAGCTGGCAAAACCAGTGGGTGTTGAGGGTGAGGCTGGAAGCAGGAGCACGAGACCTTTCCTGCAGCAATGCCCCCCATGCCCATCATTTCTTGGATGCGATGCCCTCCATGCCCATCATTTCCCGGATGCCACAGGGCTGGAAGCACAGGCTGGCGTGTGCCAGGGGACATGAACTGCTGCCCTGGCTCCTCTTGTCTGGCTCTTGGAGGACAGTTCACCTCTGGGTGCTGCTTTACTCCCTGTTTAACCTCCTCACTGCTTCCCTGCAGAGGTGGTCCCGACGCTTCCAGGGGGTGAACTGCCAGCCTGGCCCTGCACTGGAATTCCTGTTACAGCGTCTCCAGCGAGTTCCCATCTGTTACTTCATTCATGTGATTAATCTGCCAAAGAAATTCCTGATATAAACACAGCATTATCAGAATTTTACTCCGGACTTGGCCCCTGGATCCCCTGCCAGCTTTTGCTGGAATTGCACTTCTGCTACAGCGACTCTTCAGTGCAAACAAACCTCCTGCAGACAGGGAGGGAGTGGGCTGGGGAGGAAGGGATGCTCCGGGTCAGCCCTGGGAAAGGCTGCGGGTGTGATCCTACAGGGATCAGCTGTTTGCAGCATAGCCGGGAAGCAGCGGAATGCCGGGGCCACTGGGATGTTTGGACGTTCTGCAGCGTGCCAGGAAAAGGACCTGTCGCAAACGTGACCGATTTCCCCTTCCCTGTCCCCACAGATCCAGCAGCATCAGTGCCCCTCGCATCAGAAATCACACTGGGTTCCACAGTGGGAATCCTCATAGATAGGTCCCACACTGGGTATCCCAAGGGACGGATTTCACACTGGGAATCCCGACAGATGGGTCCCACACCGGGAATCCCGATGGGTAGGTCGCACACTGGGGATCCTATCAGGCAGCAGAGCCAGCTCGGGATCCCGATCCCCGCGCTCGGACGGTGAGAAGCGGATGCGCTGCACGATCCCCACGCTCGTTGTCACTCGTGGCGGGGGTGGGACGGACAGACGGACCCCGGCGGGGCCGGAGCTCGGGCGGTGGCGGGGACACGGCGCAGCCAGGGACGGACCCGCAGCGCTACCTGCTGGCTACGGGCCCGCGGGACACGGACCTGCGGGGGATGCGGGGGGCACAGCTCTGAGTGGGAGATGTGGGGGGACCCCAGTCCCGTGTGGGAAGTGGAGGGAGGATTCCAACTCCGCACGGGAGATGTGGGATCACAGTGAGCATTAGGAGGTGCAGAAGGACCTCCCCACACTTGTGCTCCACGTTGCCTTTCTGAGCTCTGGGCTGTCATCATGACTCGGTGAGGGCACTGTGGGGGAGGCCACAAAATGCTGCATTACTGCTGAAATAATTGTGTTCTGAATTATCTTTTGGGGCAAATGGCTTTTGAGGGGACTAGAGATGCTGACAAGAGGCAGTGCCACACTGGTGGTAAAGTGTGCTGGGATCAGGATGCTCCAGGGCCAGATCAAGTCTCTTGTGCAAGGTATTTATCAAAACAGACTTTTTTTTTCTTCCTCCCCTGGAGCAGCTGTGGGATATTTCAATGTATAAAATATTTTTTTTCCTCAGCTATTTTGGCAAGGAAAAGTTCTTCATATAGATTATCTTTTAAACTTTATAGAGCTTTTATCTGGTTGTTTTTTTTTTCTTTCAGTGGAAGGAAAAGTCACTTCCAGCTCCGGTGCTCACTCCCCTGAGCAGCATTCCAGCTGGGATGGCTCTCCCACACCCAGCTCCATCCTGCTGTCAGTGCACTGTCCTCTGTGTGATCTTCTTGGAGCCTCTCAGAGCCCCAGTTGATGTTTATGCAGGGGGGGCACCTTAACCCTTCCTTGCTGGTCGTGTCTGGGGGGGACAAAAAACTTGCCCCTGCACTGCCAGGGCACAGGTGGGTGCCAGGACTCCATCCCTGTCTTTTCTAGGGTTTAGTTTGGGTCTTTCTCTCCCCATATCTGCCCCTCTGAAAAGTGGGAATGAGTTCACAGGTGATCAGTCAGGACTGGGTGCTGTGGCCAGGACGTGCCCCCTCAATGGTTCTCACACTGGGAATGGCTCTGGATGGGTCCCGCTCTGGGAATCCTGATGGAGGGATCACTAACTGGGAATGCTGTCAGCTGGGTGCTGGGAATCCCAGCAGGTGGATCTCACACTGGGGATCCCAACAGACAGGGATCCATACTTGGAATCCCGATGGATGGGCCTCACACTGGGAATCCTGCTGGCTGGGTTTCACTGCAGATCCTGACAGGATCTGGGATTGAGTTCAGGCCTTTCTCTCCCTGCTCCTGACCCTCCAAGAGGAGGGGGTGGGTGCACAGGTGAGCACACAGGACTGGGTGCTGTGGCCAGGACACACGTCCTCCCCACCCTCCCCCCGGCTCCTCCCTCCCCTCCTGCAGGAAGGGGGGTCAGAAGGAGATGGCTCTGGGGGTCCTGCTCCTGCACACTGATGGTGGGAAGATGTAGATCCAGGGCAGGATCCCAGCACGGCTCCCAGAACAGTCCCCAGCCATCACTCGCGCGCGTGAGCTCTGTGTTTGTTTTTGTAATCCCCCTTTTTTTTAATTGTGATTTTAGCAGTGGTGAAAGGTGCTGGATTGACAAGCCATGGAGACAGAAGGGCCTCTGGACTCCACTGAAGTTTACATTTACAAAGGACACAGAGAATAAATAGAAGACAGTGTTTAGAGTCCTCTGTAGACACTTCAGACTTGCTTATAATTCTGCAGCAATTCCATCACCTCCAAAGTGATTGATGCTCTCTATAAAGTCTTGCCTTAAAACATTTTCCTATGTGTCAGGGGAAGAAGTTTATTACACTTTACCGAAAGGGCAGGATTTGTATTGAGCTGAAGGCTGAGTCCTTCCCGGCCCCATCCCCAAGAGAAAAAATAATCAGAGTGCTGGAAAAAAAAAAGAACCTGACCCGAGGCAGGCGTGTGGTTTGTGGCGAGCTGGGTGTTGGGATGAAGCTCTCCCTGGGTGCTACAGACAGGGCAGGAGTAACAGGTTTTCATCAAATTGTTGTTTTCTAAAAGCTTATATTTTCCTTCAGTGGAAATGTGAGATGTATCTGCTTTCAACAAAAAGTAAATCATGTTTTTCATTAAATCACCAAATATATTGAAAAGAGACCACGTCGGGCTGGAGCTGCATGTGTTCTGATCAAAGTACCAGGTCTGAATTTCAGCCTAAATTTCTACTTCAGGAGTTGTTTTGATTGGGTTTTGATAGGGAAAATTCAAGGCAGGGCACTGCTTTCTCTCCCTGTGCCCCAGGGTATCCCTGGGCTGTGGCACCGTGGGGTTCTCTGGGGAGCTTGGCTGCCCATGAGACACTTGCAGGAAGGCAGTGCAGGTGATTTGGGATCTTGGATGGATTTCCAGGTGTTGGAAGCAGGGTTTCCCTTCCCACCTCATGCTGGTGAGGGGCTCAGTGCTGCAGGGAGGCTGTGAGAGGGCATCCCGATGCCAGGCCGGGTTGGCAGTGGGAAGCTCCCTGCTTTAGAATACAGGGAAAATCTACATAAGGAGTCATTTGGTGATGCAATCACCCAGAACAGACACAGATTTCACCTCTGCAAACACGGGGATACCTCAGGGGTGTTAATTTTGAAACCATCTGAAAGCAGCTGACATCTTACACCCCCCTGTCACTGGCTCTGGGCCGACCCCGAAGTTTGCCCAGTGTGGCAGGAGGGATGTCAAGAGCAATGAAGAAAAATAGTGGCGTGTGTGGAGCCTGTCAGAAGAAATAAATCTCCTCTGCTGTGTCCTGTGCTGGGCTTGGCTCCGGGAGGAAGGTGCTGACAAACTGCTGTGACACCACGGGAATATCCCAGTCCTGGGTGACACTGTGGAGAGAAGGATGTGACCCTGGGGAGCACCAGGGCTGTGTGGAACATCCCCAGTCCCAGCCATGCCCAGGGATGCCTCCCTGGTGTGGCAGGGTAGAATGGCTCTCAGGCTGTTGCCCAGCCTATTGCCAACCTTCTGGAAGTGGAACCTCGAACTAATCCAAGTTTGCTGATTTCTACGCAATGAATGGTTGGACTCACTGATCTTAGAGGCCTTTCCCCCTCTTAATGATTCTATAAAATTCTTGGGAATGGCAAATAATTTGGTTTTGGGGGCAGATCAGACTGCTATAAGCAGTAGATACCCCATTTTTTCCCCTCTGCCAAGGGGTTTCTCCATAAGGGATGTGCCCTCCTCCAAAGCCAAAACCCAAATACACCCAGGCCGGCCCACCAGGGCACTCACTGGGTGTCTTCCCAGTACACACTGCCAGCCAAACAGGCTCCTCTTGTGCCTCTGCAGGGTTGTAAGAAGTGGGGTTCTGTTTAAAATGGGGACACACAGAGGGAAGGTGTCCTGGGACTAGTCCAGGCCCCAGGACAGGGGTGTCCTCGCTGCCGGGCAGGGCTGAGGGGCAAAGATGCCAAAGGGACTGTGGTGAGCACAAACCCTGCAGGGAATGCTGGTGTTCCCAGGGCACACACAGCCCTGGTGGTGCTCCCTGCAGGGGAGCCAGGCTGATGTGAGTGTCAGAGGGGACAAAGTCCACCTGCCAGGTCTCCCCATGGTGCTGATGTTCACCAACCTGAGGCTTCCTGCTGTTCATCTGCCTCTAAGACAGCAGCTGATGAAACACCCAATTTCTTCAAATACTTGTTGAACAAAGTCAACCCGTGTTTCCAGGCGAGGAACACGCAAAGCCCTTTGGCACTGGCTGTGGAAACACGGAGCAGATGCTGTGAGGAGACATTGTTTTCTCCATTGTAGTTCAGTTGCCTGGAACAACAAGTGCTCGGTGGCTTTTGGTGGTGGCACTGGCGTCACCCTGTGCCTGTCTGGTTGCTGGGCTGGATCTTTGCCCAGCATCACTCCTGGCTCTTAGGAATCAAACTGGGGGGTTGCTGACACGAGGCTGATGACTGGTGGGAGCTGGGGTGTCCATCTTCTCCTCTCCTGCAACATCCCTAGGATCAGGGCTGGATGCTGCTGTGCAGCCACAGTCGCTGGTGCTGATTTATCACCGGGCCCACTGGCAGGGAATTAGTCGTGTCTGCCTACATTTAATCTCCAGTTTGATGTTTTAGGGAGAACCTGATGTCAGTTCAGCTAATTATCTACTAAAGACTCTGCTCCTTCCCTGCTTTCGTGCTGCATTCACCTTTTCTTCTTTCCTTTCCACAATGCCCTCAGGTAAAAGACAAATTGCAACATATAAAAAATGACCCCAGTCACTTAATTTGAACCAGAGGAGACAATAAGAGTCTGGAGGCAGAGCTGGATTTATCTTTTCTCTCCGAAGGAGGCCCCTCCTCCCACGATGGCTGTCGGCCGGTGCGAGCAGCATCTGAAGCAAATTGAGGGTAACCTCTCCTACAGCAGGGATCTTCCAGCAGGGTTTGCCGGTCCCAGGGACATCTGCAGCCCTCATGTTGGATTTTGGCAGCCTCTGAGCCCATTGTCAGCCAGTTCCATTGCATTAACTGGTAATGGATAGAGAGCTGTCTGGCAAGTCGGCCCCTGCACGCGGAGCCACGCGGGGCCGGGAGCTCTGGCCACGGGCACAGAGATGGCAGCAGAGTTTGGGCAGTTCTTGGCTGCTGGACTTTAATTTAGGGCCTTTCCAGAGCCTGTTTATCCACCCTAAACTGCAGCACTTGTTCTTCCCTCTGCTGTTTTCCTCCTGGGCTGAGCGGGTGTGTGCGGGTGCCTGGGCAGCCATCCGAACCTGACACAGGGAGGAGCTGGGAAAGCAATTAGAGACTCGCCCTGCCTGCTAATTCAAAGGGATTTTTTTTCTTCTTGTGTTCAACAACATGGAAAAATGTGGATGATGCAGATCAAAAAGAGGAACTGGGAAGCTTGACCTCTGGCTTTCGAGCTGTTGGACCAGCAGCTCAAGGATGAGAAGCCAAATGTCAGACTCATGATGCCTCTACTGTGCTTTGGGATTTAGGGGGTTGTTAATTAGTTTTTCCAAGTTTTGAGGTGCTTGACTGTGTATCAGTCACAGCTGGGTTCCTGTGATAAGTTCCCTCTTCTCTTCCCTGGCCAATATTTCGTGGGTGCCAGGGGCTGGTGGGACAGTTTGTCACACCTGTGTGTCCAGAGACCACCACACCAGTGGTGTGGAGCCACCACGGGTCATGGAGCCACTGGATTTGTGCTTTTAGTGCTGTAGATCTGTCGTGGGTGATGGAGCCACTGGTCTCGGAGCATTCCTTACAGGGTCCCCCCAAAATACAAGGCACACAGGCTTGGGAGGAGTTAGTGGAGTATCCTCAGCTTGGCAGCCCCTGGTTCCCCATCAGCTCCTTCATCCTTGCTGTATAACCTGCATGTCATCAAAATGCCATTAAACCACAGGCACTGAGGTGGGTGCTGGCAGGAGGATGGGAATTCTGCTGGCAGCTCCCACTTGGGACTAATTGTCTATGGGACGTTTCCCAAAGCACGAATGTCACAACCCCAGGCACAAGCAAGTGCTGAGAAGAACCAGCTGATACCCACAGTGATGCCCCCACCAATACCCACACCACTCCTCTGCCCTCCTGGCCATCCCCTTCGCTTCAGTTCTCCATTTTATTTTATGATTTATGATCAAAATCATTCAGTGACCAAAGAGTGAGTTCGGGACACTTCATAAAACCTTTAATTGCATTTCATAATCTCTTTCCATGAACCATCTGCTGCCTGTTTAGAAACTTCCCATCTCTTGTTTCCTGGCTCCCACAGCTGACTGTGGTGTCTGGGGCAGCAACTGCAGTACTTGGTGTTCTCTGCTCTGGGCTGTAGCTGTCTTCCTTGTATTAGGAAAAGGTTCTTCCCCCAGAGGGTGGTTGGCACTGAACAGGCTCCCCAGGGCAGTGGTCACAGCCCCAAGGCTGCCAGAGCTCCAGGAGCATTTGGACAACACTCCCAGAAACAGGGTGGCATTTTGGGGTGTCCTGTGCAAGGCCAGGAGTTGGACTGGATGATCCTTGTGGGTTCCTTCGAGCTCAGGATATTCTCTGATTCTGTGATTCTGTAATTCCTTGTGCCTTGGCTGCTGGAAGGGCAGCTCAGTGAAATGTCAGCCCCCTCCTTGCCCATGGGGAACAGCCACATCTGACACCCAAAGGCACAGACACACTGCAGGGTGCCCCTGAGTGAGCTCCATGGCTTTGCAGAATCCGTGTTGTGTCCCACACTGAAGCCCTGATAAATCCCTGCTCTTTTTTTAGCCAAGCAGATTCCTGCAGCTCTTGCTGCCTTTCAGGAGTTGTTTGTTTGGTTTTAGCACAATATAAGCAAACTGGAGATTGCAGGAAATTGCAGAGTCCTCAGCAAAGCGCTTGACTCCTATGGAGGAGTCTTTCCACACAAAAAGTAATGACAAAGTAGTGGTTTCAACCCTTGGGATGTGAAAAGTGCACAGATAAGTTTTTATCCAGAAGGTCAACAACTTTTAACTTTCATCCTTCAAATCTAAGCCTCTTTCCCAGGAAGTTCAGCTACGGGTGGCTCAGAAAGCTGCGGGTGCTTTGGACAAGGAGCTGCAAGAGGCTTCTCTAAGCTCCCTGCTCTATCCTTCATTGCTCACTGCTCCATGTCACACTCTTCCATGCTCCAATGCCCAGTGCTCCATGTTCTTCTGTTCCATTGCTCCATGCTCTGTGTTCTTCTGTTCCATTGTTTCCTCCTCCATTGCTCCATTATCCATATTCCTGCTGCTCCATATCCCACATTCCACTGTTCAATTGCTCTTTCTTGCATTGCTCCCTGCTCCCTACTCCAAGATCCATCCTCCATTGCTCCCTGCTCCGTGCTTCCTGCTCCATCCTCCATTGCTCCATGTCCCACTGCTCCATGTTCCACTGTTCCATTGCTCCATGTCCCGCTGCTCCATGTTCCACTGTTCCATTGCTCCATGCTCCCTGCTTCATTCTCCATAGCTCCATGCTCCATCCTCCAGTGTTCCCTGCCCCCTATTCCCTGCCCCTTTGCTCCCTGCTCCCTGTTCCCCCACTGTGAGCAGCCCTGGCTCAGGGCAGGGAGGGAGGATGGGTGGATGGATGGATGGATGGATGGATGGATGGATGGATGGATGGGGTGGCCAGTGGGTGGCTGAAGGGAGACTGGCAAAAGCTTCTGCCCCAGATTTTGAGCTGCCAGCCCAGTGCCAGTAGGGATTGAGATTGTCCAGCTCAGGTTGGATCTGTTGGTGCTGTGACAGCGCCAGAACATCAGCAGCAACCCATGGCCCTCCTCGTGTCACTTAGGGGAAGCAGGAAAGCAAACAAACCCAGGACAATGGCCAAAACATCTTCGGGGGGACTTGCAGCTTTCTAATTTTATTTAAAAGAAGAAGGAAAAAAGTAAATTTTCCCTGTCAGAGCACTGCTATCATCACGCAATGGCACTTAGGAATATTATAAACAACTGTGTCAGTTTATAGGGCCGAAGACGTTTTCCCGTGGCTCCCACAGCTTCCTTCTCCTTGGCGGGCTGGGAGCTGGGCAGGATGGCCTGGGAAATGAGGGGTCAGCAGCGGGGTTTGTGCAGATATTGGGGCTTCACTTCCATGCCTCCATTCCCCCAGAGCTCAGAGTTGCTCCCTGTGTCCCTCCTCAGCCACAGACATCGCCCGCCCCGGCCGGTGCACGAAGGCAGGGTGGGACAATTCCAGCTCCTGAAACCTCCCCGGCAAAACCCCCCTCCTCTCACCGGTCTGGTCCTCATTTTCTCCCAGCTCAGCACTTTCTCTGCCTGCAGCCCCATCAGCTGGCAGGCTGTAAATCAGAGCCCGGGCCTGTGTGGCCGCGCGTTGCTCCGGCAGCGCAGCCGAGGAGGACGTTGTTTCGGAGGGGTGGGGAGGAATTATCTCGGCAGCGAAGGAAATCACCCCGGTGTGTGCTCTCTGCTGGCCCTCGCTGCGCTCTCTGTGATGGTTTCCTTCACACAGCTGCTGCGTGGAGGATTTTTCCCTGCAGCAGAGCATCCCTGCTCCGGGCGTTGCCGGCTCTGAGCCTGGCTGCGATGCCTGAGGATGGATGCGCGTGTCCCGCCAGAGGTGCCTGTGAGGGGCATCCACCCCTCTCTGCTCCTGTTGTGCTCAGCAATGAGTGGGTCTGCTCCAGGCTTTGCTCTACAAGGCTAAAACCCCTTAAAACCCTGCTTTTTTTCTGCATGTCCAGGGCTGCAAAACACGTGCTAGAGCTGGGCTGCTGGCGCTGCAGTCCCTTACCTGGCAGATGGAGTGTGTAAGGCACACCCTGCAATGCTCTCACATGGAGCAGTGGAAGATTTATAAGATCAGTACGTGACTGACAGATAAGGGACTCCCACAGAGCAAAGACGAGAGCAGGGGAACCAGAAAAGCTCTCTGCTTGGACCTGAGTCAAGGAATTCGCAGCCCCTCTTGCTCAGACAGGTTCTTGTAGAAAATTTGCCAAATCAACCGAACGCCGTAAAAATGTTTCTTGAAGAAGGGTTGGGGCAGAGATGGGTTTGTAAAAAAGACCCACCAATAGCCCCGTGTCCCACCCTGGTATTTATGAGATGCATGAGGAGGGTGTTGATAGCAGAGGCATTTTTGCAAGTCGATAAAACGGAAAAAGAGATTCCACTTGGTGAGGAGGGGTGGTGACTTCGAACGCATCGAGGGCAATGAAGGAGATCATTCCATTGTTCTAAGATTTCCATAACTCAGTGTGCTTAAGCACATAAAAATGTAGACATTCTGGCAATAAAGTTTGGGTAATTTTTGAGTATGAATCAAAAATCTCTCCCTCGTGCTCCCCTCCCCCTTGTTCTGCCTTTTGTTGTTGCTGCAGGCGTTGCCCCTCACCCCCCCACACTTCACCCGCTCCACCCCATGGCCTCACGAACGGAAAAATGTCTTCAGCAGAAACCTCCCAGCTTTTCATTCTCTAATCTGCAGCATCTGTGCCCAGCCCTGGCCACGGCCTGGCCTGCCCTGCAGCTCATGTTCTCAGGCTCGTGCAGGTGGAGCCTCTCCTGCTGGGCAGCTCAGCTGCTGGAGGTGGCACTGGCACCACCCACCTCACCAGGCTGCGATGGCATCACCTGTGTTACCTCTGGGTTCCCACTATCTGGGCAAGGTGATGGTCTCTCAGGGCACCCCCGCACCAGGGCGACTCACCACAGCCCACTGTTTGCTGTCCTGTACCTGCCACGAAGATCAGCTTTGGGTTATTTTCCTTTTATTTTGTTTTGCCATTCTGGGATGAGCCCCGTGTGCTGCCACAGCCCTCAGTGCATTCATCAGCATCCCCTCAGCTCATGCTGGGATGCAAATCCAGGCCTGGCAGGCAGCAGGAGTGTGATGGCAGCAGGAGCACCAGGGACTGATTCCTGCTCCCACTTTTCCCATGGGAAGGGCACAGATGCCAGCAAGCCCAAGGCATATGGTGGGTGCAGGTGCCTGTGGCACTTGGGGTCACCAGCTCTTTGAGACCCAACAGCCCTGGTGATGGGTGGCCACTTCTCCTCTTTAACTTGCCAGATGGAGACACTTTCACCAAGAAATGGGAGGGATGGGGTGGTTTCCATCCACAGAGGCTGGGGACACTCTCTGAGGGCTCAGTGCCTGCGTGCCCATGGGTCCCTCCTGCCACTGTCAGCTCCAATGTGGGGCAGCCCCACACCAGCCTTCTTCTTCCTGCTGTTTGTGTGAAGTGTCAAATATTTTCTGTGAAGATTTGTTAGGTGAAATAAACACTGTTTTGTCAACATCTGATTTTCTCTGGGAAACAAGCTTCCCGGGCAGAGGGGTCTGGTCAGTGCTCCCAGTCCCTCCTGGGCTGCACAGGCAGAAGTTTCCCTGCCTCGCATCACCTTCACTGCTCTTCCTGCCCTGGTGCTGGATAGGGCTGTGATTCCTGTGCCAGTGGGGTGGGAGCTCTGCCAGTCCACGGTGGTACCAGCTGGGGGGTGTTTGAGTTACTTAAATCAGCCAGGTATTAAAAACTCTCAGGAGTGAGATGAAACTCCACGTCAGCCCCACCTCACTGCTGCCCAACGCCACCGAAAACACCAGTGTGTGTTCACTAGTGCTGACCACGACTGACCACATGAGAGCCAGATGATGGCAGAGCCAGGAATTCTCTCACCCATCAGTCACCTCAGATAAATAGAATCACCAGTTTCAGCACTTTGAGGCCTTCTGAGCCCAGCCTGTCAGGGCAGCACACGAGTTCCCAGCGGGAAAACTGCGGGAACCTGGGTGGGGTGTGAGGCACCCAAGGGACATGGGTGACACACACTCGATGTGTCACTGGTGCTTTGTGTTGCCCTGTGTTTTCAGCCTGCTCCAGGGAGGGAAAATCCAGAGACTTGGGCTGTGCTGATGGAGCTGTGGTGCCCAGCACTGACAATGCAGTGACAGTGCAGAGCTGGGAATCTCGGGATGCTCCATGTCTGAGTCATCACACTCCTACCCAGCAGACCCTCACCCTGTGCCTCTGGGACTTGTTCCTTTTTACCTTTTCCTTTTTCCTCTCTTTCCCTTTTTTTTTTTTTTTTTTACAGCTAACAACTTTATTTCCCACTTTGACATTTTCCAGACCCACCTGGGAGCCTGCTTGCCAGAAGGAGAAATGGCACAAGAGGAAATACATCTTCACAGCCTTGAGAGAGAGGAGAAGGTTGGAATCCGAGTCCATAAACAGCGTTGCTGAGCAATGAGCAAAGGCAGAGCAGGTTGGGCTCTGGAGAGTGTAACCCCACCTCTGCTGCTCCAATGCCAATTAAAAATAAAGAAGTGAAGAGGAGCTTGTTTGTTTTTCCCTCTTGGACTGGGGATGCCGTGCAGGGAAACCCCTTTCACAGACTGTTTATCCATTTCTGCCCCAAACCATCAGCCCAGCTCTTTCCACTGCCCTGAGCGTGACCACCACCAGCAGTGCATGCCCCCATGTCCTGGAGCCATGTTCTCCTCCTGCCACCTGCCCTGCCTCTCCTGTCACATCACCCGCCAGCACCTGTGCTGACAGCCCAGAAAATATAGAAAAATCAACCTGAGACGTGCTGGTGCCTTATTTTATATTGGTCAAAGCCTGATCTTGATTAAAGCCCCTTCCCAGCAGCATTGCTGGTGCTGGTACCCGGTGACCCAGGGCTGCCCCCGGCGGTGAATCACACAGGTAGGGAGCATCATTTACTCTCCCACCAAAGCACGAGAGCGTTTTTCTGTGCCCAAAACTGCCAGGACAACCTGTGCCTTTGACAGCGGGTTTTTGGATGTGAGCCGGCCGGGAGAGGAAGCGCTGCCGCGGCTCCCGCGGCTCCCGCAGCCCCTCCCCGCAGCCCGGGCCCTCCCACCCCACCGCAGCTCTCATCCCTTCACCTTTTTTTTCCGACTCACTGAGCAACAACTGTCATGTTTATACTCTCCCTCCCCGCCACCACCACGTCCTGCTCTACCTCAAGGATTAAGCTTTCATCCTTCATTATGAGCTTCTCCCCCAGGCAACACTTTCCACGAAGAAAAAGGAATTTCTGGGATTTTGCTTTTAAGAGATTATGTTACTAAGCATGTGTGTGTTTGTGCCGAGGAGAGGAGCTTTCCCACACACACACACACGGGTGATCTGTCACATCCTGGGGCAATGCAGGGAGTGGGGTGGTGTGGGGGGACAGGTCCCCAGGTGCTGCCTGGCCCTGGCAGCTCATGGCCCTTCCTCCCCTTGCATCCTACATCCACCCCTCAGAGTGGTCCTGGTGTGGGTGTCCCCGGCCCCAGGATGGCCCTACTGGGGGCCAGGGTGGGTCCCACCATCACCCTGCTGTGGGGTCACCCCTCTGGGATGGGGAACATGGGGTTGGCATCGCTGGACATGTGTGAAAGGAGGGGGCTCATCCTTGCTCACTGTTTTGGGGGTCACTGCTGTTTGAGCCAGAATCACCAAATACTGGGTGCTCCCTGCCTGAGGCTGAGCTGCTGTGGCTTTGTGGCTTTCCCTGTCCCCAGGGCTGTCACGATGCTCTTGGGGGGGGTCCTGGCCTGGCAGAGCTGGGACCCACCTCCTTGCCTGCAGGGCAAGCTCTGACCTCGCTGTGCTCTTGCCTGTGCTTACAGGAAACCTCAGCTCCTCACAGGGAGCTGATCCCACGCCTGGAGGCTCGGCCTTCTGAGGGCTTGGCTGCACAGTGAGTGTTGAACAAGGTTGTGCTTTCATTGGCAGCTGCTCTTGTTATTAAATCCTTTTCGGGAGCTCATCTAAGCCCAACAAATTAACATAAGGGAAGCACGACAGCTAATGTCAACCTACCAAAATAATCTGAATCTGTACTTGCAAGAGGGAAGACATAAACACAGCCCAGGAGGAGCAACTGCTGCGTGTTCAGCGTCAGCATCTGGGCTGCTGCTGCTTAGCAGGCGCTGCAGTTCTGCTGGGAAACAACCAGGGGAAGGGCAGGTGCAGCCTCTGAAAAATTCCAGCACCAGCCACACCCTTGGGTGCTCAGGGATGGTGGCGTGAGGCCGCTCAGGGGACACCCCAGGACATGGCCTTGCCACAGGCACGGGGGGAGCAGAGGCAGAGCCCCCTGAGAGCCGGGACATCCCCGCCCCTGTTCGCATCTGCCGGGGGATGAGTCACGGCTGAGTCAGCCCTTGCTCATCCTCTGTGCTCTCAATGCCTCTTACTCGAGGTGTTCTGGGGGACAACACGAAGATCTGTTCCTAGAGAGACGAGAAGCTTTTCCCTTGCTTCAGCTGCAGCCAGTAGATGCAATAATTAACAATTTCTTCCTCAAAGAGCAGCCAGCTTGCTGCCTGGCTGAAGGAGCAGCTGCCATGACCCTGCTGCTGGGAAATCAAACAATTCCCAGCTTTCCACTGCTTCTGACAAGTTGTTTTCAACTCCCCTTTAGGAGTCAATAAATAAACCCAGTAGGTTTTGCTGAGCTTAAACACAAATGTGGAACTACATTGAAAAAAGGCTCTGGATGGCACAGGCAGCCCAAGCACACGCAGCCTGCAGAGCCCCCACCAAAATAATACACAGAACAGTAGGTCTGTATCACACATGCAGACACACACTATTGTGGGTATTAAAGAGCCTAAATCTGATTAAAGCCTTTCTATCCCCACCAGTGGTCAATTCCAGAAACCAGCTCACCCAGGAGGCCGAATTCATTTCATCCCCCAAAGTCTAATTAAAGCCATTAGTGTATTCCTCGTCTTTCTGATAAGATCAAAGCATTCCAAGAGCTGGGCATTACCTTATTTTCAAGACAATTATACAACATACAGCATCGATTTATTCTGCCTCCAGCTGTACACATTTATCTCTGTCTATCATCGGGTAATCGGGACCATCAGACACAGCTCTCAGCTGACAAGTGCCTGTGCTGGCTGGGATGGGTTTCTTTGTCACCCTCACCTCAAATTACCACCTGAGGCAGTGCCTGGTGTCCTGCCCCCAGTGCCCATGGGACATGGGGCATGGCCAGGCTGCTGTGGTGGTGCTCAGGTGCTCCTATGGCATGTGCCAAAGCCGTGGGGAATTTGGGGTGCCCACCTCTCCCCAGTGATGCCCCCGAGTCCCCTTGTCCCAGCTGTCCACGCTTTCCCCTGAACAGCCCTGGATTCGTGGGTCTGCAGGTCCGTGACTGTCCCTGCCTGCTGCTGAGCCCGGGGCCTCTGCCCAGCCCGGTGCTGTCGTGGCTCACCAGGACCACCAGTCCCCTGAGGGGCTGGGCAGTGGGGCAGCGTGCAGGGGGGTGCCCTCCCCTAGCATAAACACCTCTCCAGCAGCTCACGGCCCCTGCAAGAGCCGAGCTGTGAATTTTCATCTCTCAGCTAATCAAACTCGCCGGCTAGTCCAAACTTGTCAGGAGCTTTATCCCTGCCCTGCCAGCCTCCTCCCGGCCCACGGGTGACAGGAGACGTTCCCATCCCTCCCCGAGACACATCCAGCTGCTACAAAAACAAACATCCTCCCGCTGGTGATTCCTCCTCGTCAAACAGTCCTGACCCTGATCCCCTCGGGAACATCTGCGCTGCGCCCGTGCGGCACATCCCGCGTCGCCGGCAGCACAGGGCGGGGATGGCAGAGCCCTGTTCCTGCCTAAGCCTGGGGGATTTATTAATTGCCCCTTCTCCCTGTTCCTCCGCGACAAAAGATTAATCACCCGGCCGAGGCCGCGCTGCCCGGGAGGCTCCTGCAGACGAGAGGCAGCTGTGGCAGAGCGGAGCTCCTGCACTGGGCTGAGCCCACAGCCCCGTGCTGTGCCCTGGGAGGATGGGCTGCCCTGGATGCGGTGCCCTCGGGAGCTCAGCAGGGTCTGGGCAGGTTGCACACCTCGGGATACCCAGGAACCCACCTGGGAAGCAGCTGTGGGATGTAGGGGGGATGGTGGGACTGGTCCTGACCCTGGCTCTGTGTTTGTCTTGGTCTATTTTGCCACTGTGTGCCCTTGCATTAAATGCCTGGCCCAAAAGGTGGCTCCAGAACACCCTGCAGACTCTGTTCTTCACCCTCCAGTCACCAGGGTTTCCTTGGGGGTTACAGACCTGCCAGGCTCAATCCAGTGTCCCCATTTCTGGCTGGAGATGCTGGTGGCAGCAGATCCATCTCTGGCCTGGGATGGGAGGCAGGTAGGGAGCTCTGGGCACTGCTGGGCACCACGGGGGCTCTGGAGGGATCTCTGCCTGTGGCATGTTAAGCACAAGGTGAGTTTGTGCCCCGGCTCAGAGAATGTGTTGCTCCTCCAGGTCCTCACAAGCAGCTCATGAAGCTGCTGCATCAATGTGTAAACAGCTCTTGGACTCCACATGAACCAAATTCCCCTCTTTCTTTCAGATCAGGGTGAAAACCATCAGAATCAGCCCTTCAGCTGGATTCCCTCGTCTGTGCAGCACTCAGGAGCTGCTCACCCCGTGGGAGGGCAGCACAGGGGACAGAGCCTGTGATGGGGAGCTCTGCAGGCCCGTGCCAGACCTGGGACCTGCCACCCTGCATCCAGCACCAGCTTCAGTTTGCAAAGCATCACCCCCCCAGTGTGGCTCTCCTTGGGGTCAGCAGCTGCCTGATCCACCATGTGGGGTGCAGGGCTGGCCCTTTGTCACCCCTCCTGTCAGCCAGAGCTGAGAGCAGACTCGAGGCACGTGGCATCAGTGGCCCAGTGGAGCTGAAATCACGCGGCCATGGGGGAATGTTTTCAGCTGGACACCCACTGACACCTAATCAGATGAGCCGTGTTTGATTTGTGTTGCAGTTACATCCACAAACACCTCTGCAACCACGCACACAGATTTTACAGAACTCTTCCTGCCCCTGAACAGGTACAGACACATCTCCTGATCAGGGATGAGCTGTGGGTCCCTCATGGAGCAACTCAACACACACCAGCAGGATGCACGAACTGGAAGCAGAGGACGGAGACCAACACGAGGTGTTTCAACCTCCAAACCCAGCCCTGTGTGTGCTACTTTCGCTGTCCTCCTCCCAAAAGAGGCTTCTGCCCCCCCAGCCCGATTTTCCCAGACCCTTTAAGCTGCTGCTCTGGCTGCTGTGGTGTGTTTTGCCGGGCCCTGGGGCCGTGGTGGTGAGTGCGGCGCCGGGCCGGCGCCCAGGGGTTATCAGCGGCGGTGGCCGAGGCTGAATTAGCAGGGCAGGGAAGTGGGGTAAGCAGAGCTCAGCTTCTTGGCATGTTTGCTTGTGCTAAACCTGCGGCAGGAGAACTTTTCACAACAACACTCAGCGCTTGAAGCCTCCCTTGGCCGCGTGTGAGAGCCAGGGCTGGGTTGTGCAAACAAACCGTGTCCGCAGGCACCGCGGGCAGGATGGCCCGGAGCTGCTGCTCAGGGTGGGTGCACAGCACAGCAGAAGTGCCTTTCCTGGCAGAACCACAGGTCACAGCATCTGGAGGGGCAGCCACGTTTCCCAAGGGATGCTCCTGGTGGGATCACCCCGGCCCTGCTTTCAGTGGTGCCTCACAAAACCTGACCAGCGCCCTGTGTCCCCAGCGCTGCATCTCCCTGGCTGGTTTCTCTCCCCCCCAGCACAGTTTGTTGTCCTGCAGTGGCTCCATAAGGTGCTCTGGAGGAACACAGTGCACCAGGACTGCTGGCTGACCCTGCAGCACGAGCTCCAGTCCTGGGAGAGGAGGACACACCGCTGCCCCCAGCATCTGGGAGCCCAGATCAAGCAAACACATTCCTGTTTTGCTAATTAATTTAGGGAACCCAAAGCTCCTGCCCTCCCTGCCATGGGCACTGTGGTGGTCCTGCAGCCGTGTCCCCAGCAGGAAGGCACTGCTCTTGGGTTTTGTGCCACGTTTTATCCATGTTTGGAGGAAATTGTGGCTCTGAACTGGAGGGTGGGAGCTGGCACATGGAGCCAGAGCCTCTCAGGACTCTTGGTGTGTGGCCGGTGGGTGCTGGAGGCTTCCTCCTGGGCTGAGCTCCTGCTGGGACAGAGCTGGGAATACTGGGAACAGCTGGTGTGTCATGACAGAGCAGTAAAACCATGGAAGATGGGCTGTCCTGTGCTGAGGGGTGCCCTGCGATGGGGGTGCCTCATGGTGGGGGTTCTCTCCAACAGGGATGCCCTGGGGTGGAGGTGTCCTGCAACAGGGA
This sequence comes from Pachyramphus minor, assembly GCA_013397135.1. Classification (NCBI taxonomy): domain Eukaryota; kingdom Metazoa; phylum Chordata; class Aves; order Passeriformes; family Tyrannidae; genus Pachyramphus; species Pachyramphus minor. The sequence goes on along the minus strand of VYXB01008933.1, from coordinate 25,054 downwards.
TGCCCTGCGATGGGTTGCCGTGTGATGGGTGTTTCCCTACGATGCGTGTGCCCTCCATGGGGACAAACGCTGCCCGTTTCCCCTCGCGGGTCCGGCCCTGCCTGTCCCCAGCGCGGTGTCGGCACGAAGCGGCCGCCGGGAGCGGGGAGCGGCCCCGGTCCGTTCCGTTCCCGGGCTCAGATCGCCCTCAAGCGGCCACAATGAGCCCTGCACAAGCCCTGGTCCGGACTGCCCTGAGCATCCCTGACCACCTCTGAGCATCTCAGCCCAGCCCTGAGCATCCCTGCCCAGCTCTGAGCATCCCAAACCAACCCTGAGCATCCCAGACCAGCCCTGAGCATCCCTGCCCAGCCCTGAGCGTCCNCCCTGCCCAGCTCTGAGCGTTCCTGACCAGCCATGAGCATCCCAGATCAGCCCTGAGCATCTCTGACCAGCCCTGAGTATCCCTGCCCAACCCTGAGCATCCCAGCCCAGCCCTGAGCATCCCTGCCCAGCCATGAGCATCCCAGATCAGCCCTGAGCATCCCTGCCCAGCTCTGAGCGTCCCTGCCCAGCCATGAGCATCCCTGACCACTCCTGAGCATCCCAGCCCAGTCCTGAGCATCCCTGCCCAGCCCTGAGGATCCCTGACCAGCCCTGGGCTCCTCTGCCCAGCCCTGAGCGTCCCTGCCCAGCCCCGGCTGCGTTGGGAGCAGGGTGGGAGTCAGGGGTTGCAGCCCTGGCACTGCCGGGTGCAGGGATGGCTCAGGACATGTCACCCAAGCCACAGCCCCGCACCCAGCAGTGCCTGCAGCCGGCCTGCAGAGGGTGGCAAACCCCCGGGCCCCTCCTTGAGCTACACAGACCTCCAGGTCCCCTCCTTACCCCACAACAAACCCCAGGACCCCTCCTCATCCCACATGAGCCCAGGCCTTCTCTCCTCACCCCCACGCACAGGAACCGAGCTGGCGCAGATGCATTTTGGGGGATGAAGGGATGTCTTCTCTCCAAGGAACTGACACCCTCTCTCCTGTGCAGAACCCAGCTGTGAGCAGGGACCAGGACCAGGACCAGGTTGAGCTTATCCCACTGGAAACAGGCTCCATCCTCACCCCAGCTGGGCTGGGACACCGTGGCGTGTTGGATGCACGAGGAACCAGCTTGGTGGTGTTTACCCAAGGCTTTGTCAGCATTCCAGGCTTGGGCAAGGTCCTGCCACCGCTGCTGCTATAAAAAGCCATCAGGGCTGTGGCTGAGCCACACCAGCTCCCGTTCCTGCCCGGGTAGGGCTCCTCACCTCCCTCTGCTTACGGGCAGGAAGCAGCGCTCGCTTGGTGGCTTTTGGCTGGTGCCACCACTGGCACAGCACTCCAGGGTGTCATCATGCCTGGAGAGATGAACAAAGAGCTTCTTCCCGGGCTGCTGCAAAACCTGCTCAGCTGCACTGATAAGAAAGATAAGAAAACCAGGTCACTACTGAGGAAAACCAGGTCACTACATTGGGGAGGAACCGGAGCCGTGGGCTCTTCACTGTGGGTGGGAGGGGAGGCACCTGCAGCAGCTCCAGCTCTCCAGGGCAGAGAGGTGATGGTTCTGTGCAGGGACACGCTGCATCCTGGGCAAAGGGGATTTTTCCACAGCCTGGGCCTGTTCTGAGCTGGGTCACTCCCTGTGGCATCACTGAGCCACACTGCTCTGTGGCAGAGGGAATTTCCATGAGAAGCTCCGAATCCCGCCTGAACAAATCAGCAGGGCACTTGGCACATCCATTTCCTCCCCAAGTGTTTAGTCATGTAATATCCCAAAAGCGTTATCCATCCAATATCATAAATGAGGTACTCTAGGAAAATTGGTTGTACTCAAAAATACCTGAAAGGCAGAGTTGTGTGGAGCACCCAGAGCGTGTTGTGCCTCCTGAGGCACACGATGCCCCAGGGAACCTCCCAAATTACAGCACCAGCAGCTGCAGGTGGGGGGTGCTGGAGGAGCCACAGAGCCCAGGCTGCAGCACCAACTGCTCAGGACTTGCTCTACTCCCCAGAAATTTGCTTCCTTCTGATATTTCAGAGCCTCCATTAAAGCTCCAGGTCCCACATGAGCACAGACACCCCGTTTTCACCACCAGAACTGTTTCCTGCTGGGCAGTCCCGACTCCAAACATCTCTTTAAGCAATTTGCACATCTTAAAAATAAAATCCTTTATTGATAATATGAATGTTTAACATGTTTAATGCCATCAGCTATAAAAATGATTAAAGACTTCAGCTTGGTACATTTGGCTTTACAAATTTACAAGTGTTAATGAATTAATACTAGTGTTATACATTTTGCACTTCATTATACTCCATTAGCCAGTGACAAACTCTGCAACAATGTCTGCTTAGGACAGATGTGAGTTAGAGAAGAAATATTTAGTTGCTTCCACACAGAATCTACATCAACAGTTAAATACTAACTCTAAATGTCCTACTGAATTTAGTTGGATCCATTTTAATCCCTTGTGCTTAATCTCTCTCAGAAGTTAGGCTACTAGCAAAAATACATTCTTTTGCATACCCCCTTCCCATATTATATTTCAGAAGAAACAGTACTCAGTGCATTTCCTATTAGACTTCATCATAGTATCTCTCTCTCTCTCTAGAGCTATCAATAAAGGGGATAATACCAGTTAGATTAATGTAAAAGCAAAGAAACTCGTTAAAGCAGTGTATACAAAAGCCTCACTTTTGAGCTGGAAGGGATACATGGGCCAAAATCCACCTGCCCACCCATTTTTACAATTTCTCTCAGCAAGAGGAAAAAAAAAAAATCTCCTATGGGTACTTAGTTAAAAAAAGTAATAAATGTGCTTCCAAAAGAGTCACTGCCCATTTAGCTCTGGCTGCCTCTGTCACTCTGCTGTTTGTGATCTGCTGGATTAGAAACAACAGCCCATAATGTCACAATTTAAAAGACTGCTAAGAGGTCTGCACAAACCTCTGTTCTAGTCTAAACACCTGCCACGGTGTGTGGGGTCACTCAAGGCAGCCCAGAGCTCTGATGTCCCATGGAACGGGGCTCAAAGCCCCAAGGAACCTCTGTGCCGTGGACACAAGTGCATCCTCCCACAGCACAGGGATCCTCCCCACCACAAAGGTGGGGTTTGTCTGCTGAAACCTTGGAAAATGGCAAACGAGAAAGTGCCTCTGGCAGTGGGAAGCTGTGCTCTGTGTAAACACCACACTGCAGCCAGGGAAGTGCTCTCAACGCTGGACGACACCAGGCAGCAAGTCCAGGGTCTAAATTTAGGATCAGTTCCCATCCAACACCAGAGATCATTAACTCAGGGTCGTGCTCTCAGCCCCTGCCACTGATCTGGGGGGTTTGTCCTGTATTTCTCACCACAGTGACTCAGAAAACCACTGTGCTGTGCTGGCTGGTTTGCCTGCAGCAAACATTCCTGCACAGGAACCAGCTGCTTTCTCCCCTCTTGGGCCCAAATGCTTTTTCACACTCATGATTTACCTCAAACTTAGACAATTCCTCACTAAATGTTTTTTTTTTCTTTTTTTTTTAATTGCCACATCTTCCTCATATTAGGCAGAAGATCAAGAATACATAAAGATTTCTTGAATACTCTGTGTGTTTAGTACACATGTGTGTGATATACCTACATATAAATACATATTCATTTCCACAGCAGTCATGATTTGGTTCTGTAATTGCAGCCAAGGAAAGCTTGGTGTTAGCAAGATCCCAAAGCTAGTGGGTAAAATCCAGGTCAGTCAGTCAGACAACTGACAGAGATGAGGAACAAAATTATTGCTCTCGTTTAGAGTTGAAGATCCCAAGTTACTGTTGCAAAAAAAACCTGTGTCATATGGATCAGTGATTTTTTTTTTTTCAAGTAATAGCGAGATCTTTGTCAAGTAACAGAAAGATCCTTTTTCTCAGAAGTTCTACACACAACAGTAGAATGCTTGAGGAGCTTGAAAATTCCGGGTGACACACCACAAACCAGAGTTTAGCCATTTAAAGGATCTGGGCTTCTCTGTAGAACGTGTGAGAGGAAAGCAAAAAGAACTATATGGACAAGAAATACTGTGAGAAAAAAGGATCTGGATTGTATTACAGCTAAATTTTACCCCAAAAAAACTCATGTGCTTCCTCAAATTAGCTGGGAGCTGTGTCCTGAAGGGCACAGCATGGCTGGCTGTGTTGGTCTGGTGGTCACCTCACAGAATTTGTAGCGTATTTGCTAACTTCTTGTAGCAAACAGAAAGAATTCCAAAGAAAAACCAGTGTTGGTTTCAACATTCAGGACTCAGAAGGATTTGTTTCTGCAGCTAGATGGTCCCCTCCTCACCTTTTCCCGAGAATCACATTCATATTGCAGGCTTAGTTCAGGCACTTTTAGAAAATGTTCATCTGGAGTAAAGAGTCTGCAAAAAAAAAATCTTTTTCTGCATAATTTAAAAGTAGCATTTCAGTCCCATTAGAGGTTGACAGGTCCCACCACACGATTATGGTTCTCTCTAATGATCTGACTGTTGCCATGAGACATTTGGAGGCTACTGTATAGCTGTAGTTAAGGTTTCTTCATAAACAAAAATATTTTCCTACCTGTTTAAAAAAAAAAAACAAAAATATACTAAATGCTTTATACAGACAGAATCTGCTACTATGGAAATAAATAACATGGAGTGGAAAAACAGTGTCTTAGCTCCAGGGTGCTAAGCCGTGGAATGCCACATTCCCAGTTTCTGGAGACTAGCTGCTGGTTGGCAGGAGGATCTCCAGGTCTTTGCCATTGGACACGACAGCGTTGTTGGAGCAGCTGCTTGCCACGTCCAGGGGGGACGCCTGGGAAGGGGTTTTGGTGAGAGGAGCAGGAGCAGCAGGTGACTGAGCCAGGCCAGGCTTCTTCGGAGGAATGGGCGGAGGGTTCCCCCTCTCTGCTCTAGGAATGGTCGGCGACTTAATCCCAGGAGACAACGGGCTGAGCGGGCTGGACACCTTGACAGGGCTTGGCGAGTGCCCAGACTCGGTTCTGGGGCTGCCAGCACTGGCCAGGTTTCGGTAGTCCGTGCCAAAGGGGGAGCTGTTGGGGGAGACAGGTTTGATGGGGCCCTGCTGGCTGGTGAACCTGGAGAGCACCTGAGTGACCGTGTTGCGGGCCAGCTGCTTGGCTGCAGAGTTGTCGGCCAGAGTGGGGGACAGGTCCCGGGATGGGGGGCTCTGCAGCCCACTGGACTGATGGTCCTGCTCAGCCTGGGACTGGAACTTGTGCCTGGCTGCATGGAAGCGCTGGTTGATGCCCACCTGGTAGGAGGACTGGTAGCCAGGGCTGCTGGCCGAGGCTCCCACCAAGCGTTTGGTCAGCACCGGTGAGGAGCAGGGGGAAGGTGTCAGGGAGGACCCAGCTGTGCTGCTGGGAGACAGGGAGACCCCACCAGAAGGGTGCTGGGACATCAGGTGCACCGGTGACTCCGTTCTTACAGGAGAACTTCCGTTCTCCACGGCGTTTTCCAGGGCTGCACCAGCAGGTTTCTCCCTTTGGACCTGGCTCTCTGCAGGGTTTGTCTGCAGGGGTTCCCCACCTGTCTGCCCATCCAGGTCACAGTGCCCATTGGATTTTGCATAGGAGTGAACTGGTGCAGAGGGGCTGGGAAACATGGTGTGAACAGCTTTGCTCGTGCTGGCAGCGTTTGCTCTCTCTGCCTGCAGACACTCGGTCTGGCAAGACACAGACTTCACCAGGGGACTGTCAGTTGTGACACCTCTGGACATCACCAAGGGGCTGGGCTGCGAAGGCTCAGAGGGACTGTGCTCCTGCTGAGAAGCCTCCAGCTCCTTCAGGGCTTTCTTCAGACATTCCACCTCCTCTTTGAGTGCTTTTGTACGGTTTTCTTCTCTGTTCAGCTTGGCTTTCAGCTGTTCCCTTTCGATGTCGAACTCCGAGAGCTGCTTTTCCACCTGTGCTTCCATCTGCAAACCCCGCTTCCTCTTGGCTGCCAGCTCCTCTTCCAGCTTGCTCACCTTACTCTTCTCCTTTTCCAATTTCAAGCTCAGTTCTGCTGTCTTCTGCCCCTCCTCAGCTGCTTTGGCAGTGGCTTTCTTGCACTCCACTACAAGCATGGAAGACAGTTGCTTGTGGCGTGCCCTCTCCTCCTCCAACTGGCTTGACAGCTTCTTCTGTTCTTTCTCAAACTTTTTCACTTGGGATTTTTCAAACTCCACCTGCAAATTAAGAACAAAAGAGATTCTAAGGGAACCTTAAAGCCTCGAGAGCCCTAGAAAGGAAGGGGGTTACTGTGTATCTTGGAGAAATCACACAGTAAAAGATGGCAATGGCTAAGAAAGAGGTTCTTTGCCCCAGGAACCTGCAAGACAGTCTGGAATGACTCAGCTTGCACGTAGTAAGAATTATTACTTACTAGTAGTTTTATCATGTATGAAATTCAATTGACCTTTAGTGAGATATACACCCAGCCTCCCATGCACTGATGGAACAAGCGAGCCGGAGCAAAGCCTCCTTCCACCTCATTTGCTACTTTGTCAGTTTGCCTTTTAAAGGCATTTAGGCTTTCAAATGCTGATGTGTTATGTGTGCTTAATAAAGGCAGCAGTGCTGGAGTAACTGAAAACCGTGGTTTAAATATTTATTAGCATCTCTGGATAACACCCCCAGGAGATCCTTCATGACTTATTCTGAATTTTGAGCACACAGAGCCTCACCAATTGTAAGTTCAGCCCTGTTCTTGAGCACTCCTCAGATTTCAGGCTGAAGTAAGATCTGATTGCCTATTAATAGCTTTTAGCACTGCCCAGCTACCGAAACACCCTGAGAAATTAAGGTTGTTTTTCACAGCAAAATGATAAAAGCCGGGAGTGCCTTGTTGAGGGAGGTTCCTGCCACTCTTTCAACACATCCCTGTGGAGTTCACCAGCCAGGAGCTCGGGGTTTCTGTGGGCTGGGTAACCACCAGCTGCCAAAATGTACCTGCTGGGTGAGCCGCTCCCGCTCCTTCTCCAGCATGTAGGTGACATCATCTCCCTCGGCCGTGTCCTGGGCGTGCCGCTGCCTCTCCTCCTCCAGGTCCAGGATCACCTGCCAAACACACACCAGTGGGTGCCCAGCTGTGCTTACAAGCAGGCAGAGATCAGCACAGACATTCACACAGGTCCAAAGCCACAGGGGGAGAGCTCTGCCTTCACACAGGTCCAAAGGACCCATGAGAGCAACCACTGCAGCCTCAGACTTCCAAATTCAACTCCAAGTCACGTTTTTGGACAGGCTCAATATGATGTTGTTACTTGGTCTGAGTTTGTGAAAGAAGTTAGAAAATGTCACTCTGCATCTACCTTTATATCTTCATTTTAGTATTAAATACCTAAATTGTACACTTCTCCTCCACAGCCTTGTTATGAACATTCCCATCTCAGAATGGCTGGGGTTGGAAGGGCCCTCTGGAGAACACCTAGTCCAACCTTCTTCCCAAAGCAGGTTCACCTGGAGCAGGTTGCACATCCAGGAGGGGTTTGGATATCTCCAGAGAAGGATACTCCACAGCCTCTCTCTGGGCAGCCTGTTCCAGTGCACTGCCACCCTCCAAATAAATCAGTTTTTTCTCACATTCAGATGGAACTCCCTGTATTTCAGTCTGTGCTTGTTGTGCCTTGAAACTCAGGATTTCCTGGCAGGACCATCAATACAAACCCCAGCAGGAGCAGAGGTGCTGCACCCAGGGGACACTACAGTGACAGGACACTCCTTGCTGTGGTTCCAGCAGTAATTCCCACACAGGCTTCTCCCCAGTGCCTCACAGGGATTTGAGGACTCCAGTGCAAAGTTTATTTTAAAGAACATTAATTTGTTCTTCCACTTAAGAACAAGATGAGCTCTTGAAATGTAACTGCTTCCCATAAGGACCCAGTTAAGGAGCTCCTTCAGCTTTAATGCTGAATTACATGAATAATTGAAATTCTATTAACTCAACAAAAAAAAACCCAACCCAGAATACAAACTTCCCAAGAAGATCTGCTGTATCTCATCACCAAAACTCCAAGCTCTCCCAACACATGCTCAGCCTGAATTTAGCAGCTCCTCCTTAGCAGTTCATCCTTCTTCCCGAAATTTAAGCTTCCAAATAATGCTCATATATCATTAAGCATATAAGGAAGCTTTTCACAGAAGGAGACAGGAAGAACAGAAGGAGAAGGGGAAAAATATCTGATTTTAATTAGATATTGGGCTGAAGAGTGAAACACAGCCTTGCTGTTGCTTCCAGAGACTTCTATTTCTGTGGAAGTACGTGAACCAAGGACTTTAATGATGTCAATATGCATTAAAACCACGTCTGAAGAATGACAGGTGCTTCATTAAAGAGGCCAAATAGCATGAAAAATACTTCTGGTCACTCCCTACTTCCTTAGGGAAGCACAAGGAGGTGCTCTCCCACAACTACCTGGCACCAGCTCTTCAACAACCACTAACTACAAGTCACAAGCAAAACAGTGACTTTCTCCTGAGAATTCCATCTTCCAGAAATCCTTTCTTACATTTTGGGAAGCACTACACCTCCCAGCTGTAAGCTAGTTCCTTTTTTGTGTGTCCCAACAAAAAACATCTCGTGTGTGCTTCAAGTTTTGGAATTATAACCAATAAACTTACCAGCTGCATCACCTTGAACGAGAAGTTTCAACAAAGTTACCAAGCCTCAGGGATTTAAATGTTCTTGCTGAAGTTAACATATCATCAGAATGCACATCTTTGAAGCAAAACCTACCTTTCTGTGCCTGCTTTCTGCAGCAGCCAGTTGGGATAACATTCTTTCCTGCATGTTCTTGCAATGTTTCATCACCACTTTCAAAATAGATAAAGGGTTGGAGCATACTGGTTGTTTTTCACCATGATTTCCTTCTTTCAGGGTCTCAAAATCTCTCTGCAAAGCCATGAGTGGGTCACTGATGTTGTACTTGCCATAGCGTTCCTCGATGAATGTGTCTCTATGCTGGGCCTGCAACACAAAAACAAATTTGCATTTTAATATTCCTGAAGCAAAAAATAAAAAAAAAAGAGCTAAAGAAGGAAGGATTTTGTAGTTAATATTCCGCTCTCTCTCTGTTTTCCACTTAGAGATAAAGAGAACTCAGCACAGTCTGATTCATATCCTGTTATCTGCTATAAGAATAGGAGCGTTCAGACAGGAAAAAACACAAGTGTGTCACGTTAAAGGTTAACAGACAGGAGAGTAATTCATAAAACACAGTGATCCACCTGAAAGGCAGCACAGCCCATGCCACTGGTGTGACCTCCAAAGTCCACCTGGACCTTTTGATCACACCTATAACAAAGGGGCAAACACTCTGATCAAATTAATACCACGAAAAGTTAAGCACAGGGTCAGGACAATAATCCTTCTGTCATCAGAAGGGGTTTTTAAGCTGTTATTATTTAAGGTTTCAGCTGGGCCTCAAGCTCATAAAAATGCTCATTAATACATTTAAAATGGGCAATAGACCTGGAGTGCTGTGCCCAGCTCTGGCCCATCACTGCAAGGAAGGGTCTGAGGGGCTGGAGCGTGTCCAGGGAAGGGAAGGGAGCTGGGAAGGGGCTGGAGCAGCAGGAGCAGCTGAGGGAGCTGGGGGGGCTCAGCCTGGGGAAAAGGAGGCTCAGGGGGGACCTTCTGGCTCTGAACTCCCTGACAGGAGGGGGGAGCTGGGAGGGGTCGGGCTCTGCTCCCAGGGAACAAGGGACAGGAGGAGAGGGAACAGCCTCAAGCTGTGCCAGGGGAGGGGCAGATTGGACATCAGGAGGAATTTCTCCATGGAAAGAGTGGTCAGGCCTTGGAAGGGGCTGCCCAGGGAGGGGGTGGAGTCCCCACCCCTGGAGGTGTCCAAGGAAGGACTGGAGGTGGCCCTCAGTGCTCTGGGCTGGGGGACAAGGTGCTGTTGGGTCATCAGCTGCACTCAGTGATCTTGGAGGTCTTTTCCAACCTTAATGATTCTAGGAAAAACTGGTGCTCTCCCACTAATAAAGAGAATAAAATCTAGAATATGGAAGTGAACGCAGCTCTGGCCTGGATCACATGCACAGCTGGGCATCTCCCCACTTCACAACTGCTCTGCAGGTGAGATACCTGAGTCTTGCAAGCGGTTTTTGTAAATGTTCTCATTCCCACAGCTGGAACAGAAGCAAACCCACAGTTTTCAGCCTGAAATAAGCCCCAGGGTGTTTAGAAAAAGCATGTGCTTGATTAAAAATTTCTCACTGTCCCTGTTGAACAGTGGTTTTTAACCAAGTGGCCTCAAACAAACTAGAAATAAAGGAAAATCTTGCTTAAAAACAGCATCTCCACAATACAGTCAGTCTACAAACATCCTCATACCACAGCTACCTGCCATGGCCATGACTTACATTCCACAACTGTGTGAAAGCAAAGAAGGTAAGTACCAACTTCTGCTCAACAAAAGATTTAATCATTTACTGTCCCATCAGTGAAAGAAGCAGTTTGTGTGGTTTCCTTGACTGTGTCACCATCAAAGAATTCCATGTTGAGCAATTAAACAGTTTCGTTCTTGCCAGAGCCTATAAATCCCTGAATTGTTAATAAAATCCTTAATGTTCTCATCCAGACTAAACAGAGTTTAGTTTCTCAAGAAGCAAGAGGAGAATGATGAGGTTTCTTTGGTGACATGTAAGAATTAAGACAACTCCCATGTACCAGGCTCTACATTTACAGTGTTTAATGGTTGGACTCGATGAGATCAGATGTCTTTTCCAACCCAAACGATTATGAATCAGCCATTCCATCTGGAAATCTGTTTGTTAGGATACCAGTAGGCTTATCCTACTGTATGATTACTGTGAAGTTCTGAAAACTAAACAAAACTTCATAAACACACAGATATTAAAGTATTATCTACATGTTTACCACCATGATAAGAAACCATATGAAAACAGATATTTATGCAACAAAAGATACAGGAGGGAAAAGAGCCCTCAGAGCTGTCCTGGCTGGGAGAAACCATAATCATTGATCTCTACTGAAGTGGTTCTGGGCTTTGTGAAAACCTGTGACTCTTTCATTCCCATGTGTATCACTGGCAGCACAACCCTGTGCCCAGCAGAGCTGCTGCAGCTGCCAAGGACTAAGACCTTCCAAATCCCAGGTTTAGATTTGATTCCTCTTGATTCAGATTGTCTTGTGTGGACTGGTTACCATGACAATTCATACCTTTACTTTTCCATATAAATGGCTCTGTTCTGTTCTGCACTGGCTCATTTTTAGTGAGGCCACACATGTGGGTTTTCCTCTGCATGAGTTACCTGCACCACTGCAAGGCAAGAGGGAGTTTTAGTACCTTTAACCACGGTGTGTTTAATTTAGAACAAACTTCAGCATGTTCAGCCAGCCAAGCAGTGTGTGATCCACAGGAGGGTTCTGATCCAAGCTGCACTTTTCCTGCCAGGGCACACAAATGACATGTTTCTGCCTCCAAACAAACGCTGCCTGTACTTTATCAGATGTGCTTCACCTTTCTGCTCCCAGGAGAGCACAAACAGCAACTGAGCCATCCCAAATCAAGCACAGCAGCTTTCCAGAGCTGGTGGAGGGCTCCAAGCAGCAGCCCCCACACAGCCCTGACTCTGCTGATGCTGTGAATGGCACTGAGCTGGCACAGGGTGGAAAACAAAGCTCCCAGCTCTGAATGCAGAGCCAGCCCGTGCCAGCCTCGCTGGGCACTGCCCCAGAAACCCCTTCAGGGAACAGGACTGGCAAAGTGTCACCCATTTCTCATGGGACTGCACAAGGGCATTTTTCAGATAGCAAAGGCTGAGCCTGGCTCCAACCAAAAGGCAGCTCAGAAGCCAGGACTTCTTGGAATGGCTGTTTCCTGATGTCCCAGTACCACAAATGCAAATATTTCCCTGGAGCATACAAGGGCTGTAGTCACAGAACCATGGAATATCCAAGTTGGAAAGGACCCACAAGGATCATTGAGTCCAACTCTTGGACCTGCACAGGACACAGGACAAACCCACCCTGTGCCTGAGAGCGTTGTCCAAACACTCCTCGAGCTCTGGCAGCCTTGGGGCTGTGCCCACTGCCCTGGGGAGCCTGTTCAGTGCCCAACCACTCTCTGGGGGAAGAACCTTTCCCTGAGATCCAACCTAAACTCCCCCATCCCACCTTCCTGCCACAGTAGGAGCTGTGTGATGCTTCTGTCCCCACCCCACCCAGCTACACTGACACACAGGAGCAAACTGCTCTAACTGAGCTGTCACAAAACAAAGCTTTGCTTTACTTAGAAAGGTGCTGAGATTTGCTGGTCTCACCTGCATTCTGAGGTACAGCCATGTGATTAGCATGAAAAAAATTAATAAAGTCAACTTCTGCTCTCAAAGGGAGGAGCGTTTGCATTACCTTGACAGAAGGCATAAAAAATGAAACCAAACTACTTTTATTTCCATATCTTCTCCATAAGCAAACCCAATTAGGGACATGCATCCTGTTTGGAGCTGGGTTTTAACCCCTGCAGTAAACAACCACAGAGGAACAGCTCACACTCACAGAAATCCCTCCCTCTCTATCAGCAATACCCATCAGGAACTCTGGATACCTTTGATCAGAGCTGCAGATATTGTTCTAACTTTACATAATATAAAACAAGGACAGGAAGGAAAAGATCAGCCCTGGAAATGGGAGGGCAATCCTGGATAATGGGGCAGCCCTGGTTTAATGAATCACAGGAAAAACTCCAGGCTTCTTTTTTTTTTTTTTTGGAACAGAGAATCTTCAGTTTTTCTGAAGAATTTATAAAAATGACTCAATGAAACCTCAGTATAAGTGCAGAGGGAATTTCTATGTGACTCAAGCTTTAAAAAGCCTGTAAATATAAACTGGGATATCCATCCAGCTGGCCTAACTGCCTTGAGACATGAGCTTAATCCCAACTCATCCCAGTGCTGGTCATTCCACAACCACACAGAAACGGCTTCGAGACCCTTCCAAAGGGCACCAGTGTTTCAGCAGTGTAAACAAACCTTGCCTTTACTGGGCAAGTTCTTCCTAATAAAATCTCAAAGAACTGGCATTAAGGTGTGTCCCCCTCCATGTTTTGCCACACTGGAGGTGTAACCAAAGCCCTGTTTTCCTCTGCTCCTCACAGCACTGATCTCTGTCGAATTTATTTCCTGTCTGGGAAAGAACAAGAAGTTCTTCCTTGCTGCTCTGAGCAATTAAGTATTTTCCTGCACTGGCATGACAAACAGATGAGACTATCATAACATTAAGAGCTTTCTCAAGTCCAGCTATTCTTCTTTAATAGCCAGCAGAGTATAAACACTTAATTAAAGTTGTCTAGACTAGGAAAAGCCTTAACCAGGTCATCCTACACCGACCACATCTTGTTTGCAAAAACAAACCTGGTGCTTTGGCATTTGGGCCACTGTGCACTTGGGAATGCAAAGAGGGATTTTTTTGCAGGTCCCACAGAGCAGTCATCAAAAAATCATCGAGGCAGCTCTTTGAAAATGAAGTCACAGTGCCATAATTTGCAGAGGTTGTTTTGTACAGGTGTGGAAGTGTCACAGAGTGACTCGTGCTCCTCACTGAGACAACTCTGCAGCTCAGCTTCTCCATCACTGGGGGTCACGTACAAACAACTCCAACAGTTGTGATTTTGTCCTGTCTGAACTGGAGTTCAGTCTTAAATACAGATGTTCAACTTTCAGAACAGAAGGGACTTGATGATGGAAGAGAAATATTCTGTTAGTGACCCCGAAACCTAGATCTCAGATCCCAGATAAACACATAAACCCAGAGGAAAACAGGCTTTGATAATAAGGAAATGAGGTTACAAAATGCATTGTTAACTGAGCAATGGAAAATTTCATCTGGATCAGAGATGACATATATACTTCCAACAGCAGCAACTGTGCTTTGAAAGAAGATGAAATCCCCTGCAATTGGATGATGTCCTATTTTACCACCTCCACCTGTATCATCTCAAATATGCAGAGTTGTGAATTTCCTATCAAAGCACTCAGACTCCAGAAGACAGTAAATGGATTATTCAGTAGTTCTGAAGACTAATAAACTGCCCTCTCCCAAGAGGAAAAGAAGATAACATTTAAGCTTGGGCTGCTTTTAAAAAAGGAAGCAGCCACGCACATCAACTAGTCTTAAAAATAAACCTCCAGATGATTGGAAGAATTCAGCAAGATCAGAGAGGATTCCACATGAAACTGGCTGAGATAATTCTGATTTTATGGAGCAGAAGCAATATCTGATCTAACCCAAGAGATATTTCCCATGCAGGCAAAGCAAAGACTTCACTTTCTCAGGAAAAAGCTACTGTTTCCTCTTGGGATTTCTAGACTGGCTTGGGATGAATGTTTCCCATAACCTATTTCTGTATGATTTTTTTAATAAAAGATTTCCTTTTATTGAAACCTTGTTTACGTGACAGCGTTTTCTCTCTGCATTCAATAAATCTTTACAACTTGTTTTACCGGAACATCAAACAGGGAATTTCCAAGACTTGTTTCAAGTATTTTTTGGATACAACGTAGAGTATTCCTCTTGCCTGTAATTTCAGAGTTCATCAGCACAAGGCAAACACTCTGTTAATTAACTGTAGCTACTGTGTATGCAGTTCTCCAGTAATAATTTGCACAGAAGTTCCTCCCTCATGCAGCAGAGAGTGGAATAATCTTTAAATAGCTTCTTGCTGCCTTGAACTTCCTTATTAGCTTCTCTCCCCAGAGACAGATATTGGGAGTAAAGACAGGCTGAGGTCACAGCAACCACTGACAGAGAGAAGGGAAATGGGGGTGGGGACCACTTGCTTTGCACAAAAATACATGTCAGAAAATGCTGGGGTGGGATTCCCAGTGTTGCTTTAGCTCCAGCTCTGCAGCAATGCCAAGCACAGAGCCACAAAGTAAATGGCTCAAATGCAGCTTCTGTCTTAATTGCCATCATTATACCAGGTGAACAAACCAGATAAACGAGAGCTGCCCACATTTAACCCACACAGGGCCTGTTATCAGCTTTGGAGAAGACAAGGAGTTTTCTTAGGAAATGTCAAAGAGCATAAAACTGCAGTTTCCTTCTCTGGGAGCTTCTGGTCCAGAGTGTAAAGCCTGGCTGTGCCCAGCTCCCAGATGGGCCAGGGATGGCACCGTGCTCAGGGACTGCACTTTGGCCACCCCTAAAACATTCCAACACCTCTTTGCTCCCTGTTCAGCACCTTCCTGGGTGCTGAGAAGGTGAAAAGAATCAGGGTGGGTTTTTTTGAAAGATCCTGGCAAACTGGGCTGCTTCAAGCAAGGAATAAACAAAAAACTCCCCCGAAGTTGCAAGAAAAGCTGTGAGGAACTGCTGCATTCCAGCAGGACGGCTCCCCTGGGAACACTGCTCCATGGAAGCTGCTTTCCAAGTGATGCAAAAGCCCAATTTGCCCCATCTGTAAAAGATTTACCAGCATCTGCAGTAAGGTTTTGTATTACTGAGCTTTTCTTTCTATTTAAACAAGAGGTAGACTTCAGGTTTTGAAACTGCTCTGTAAACTCAGTCTCTAAATCCACTGACAAACGAACACTTAATTTTGCAGTGCATTAGTATTGCTCTGGAGTGAATCACTGAACTCAGAAGCAAAGAGATGAACACCAGCTCCCAGTCATTAACACAAAATAGCTTCTATTCCAGTGTAAACTGCCTGAGGCCTTATTAACATAAAAGAAAAAAGCCAGAAAGCTGTTTCCTGTTTTCTAAAAGTAAACAGAACTTCAGTTCTAACGTATGGAAAATCCTCTTTAAAGAGCAGGGGGCAGGGAACAAAGTGCTCTAACACAGCACTGGGGACCCATTTAAATATTGAATTGTTTCCAGTCGTGGTGTGCTATTTCAGAAGATGAACCTGTGGTTCCTGCAGTCCTTTCCACATAGCAGTAAGGGCTCAGAGTCTAACTCTTAGTATTATGCAACTCTCTGACAGCATCTGGGTTTTTTTGGATGATATAAACACAATTATAACTACAGGAAAAGGAGCACAATAAGAAGTGAGATTTAAGGTCTGTTCCAAGGAGAACATTGAGATTTATGTAGTGGACAGGAAGCTACTTTCAGGCAAAAAAAAAAAAAAAAGGGTTTTTTCTCCAAAGAGATTTTAAAATAGAGGAAGCAAACTGAAGCACTGGGAAAGGGTATTTTGAACACAGTAAACTTGTTCACTTTAAACAAGTATAATTGTTGGATAAATAATTGTTGAAATTGAAGTAATATAACAATTTTAAATGGACATCAAAAGGCAAGACCAACTTCACAGGGAGAGATTATTGTCCTTATTACAATGCCCAGCACTCCAGTACACAAGAAAAAAGTAAACTACAGGAAAAAACAAGAGCAGTGAGGGACACAAGTCAGGGAGGGCAAACCATGATATGTGGGAAGCATCAGTTAGAGGTGATCTAACCACTGCTCAGGGAGCAGCAAACACATCCCAGGAGTTAAAATTCCACCCCAGCACAAGGAAAGGTGCTGGCTCCAAGTGGGGGGTGAAGAGACATCCACAGAGAAGGCAGCAAGAAAGAGTAAAGATTTGGGAACCAGTAGTCTCTGGAAGCCCTGGCTCAGCAGCTCGAGTTTGACCCAGAGAGAAGCAGGGCCAGTGCCAACCAACAGTGAGGGAGAGGAAAACTATTTTAAGCTTTGTCATCTGCAGGCATGGATTCCCTCTGCTAAATGCCAGATGCAAAATGCTTGTCTCTGAGCATGCAGGAATATCAATTATTGCAGCCTGTGTTACAATCAAATTACAAGTTTAAAAATGGAGGTGCTTTTTCCCTGTGAGTTCTTGTCCTTTCCAGTGATGTAGCAAAGGATTTGCCTCAAACATCCAGAGCTCAGGGGCACTTAAATCTGAACTAGGAGTTAAATTAGCCCATGAAGGGAAATGCATTTTTGCTACTATGTGGGAAGTAAACAGGCAGATAAAATTCTGATTTTTAACCACTGACATTGATGTGTTTTTAACCTAACTGCTGGAGAAAATCACCCTCATGATTTAGGATTGTGTAATCCCCTAATAAAGTTCAGAGGTTTGAACTCCACCTTCCCCCAATGTATACCTGCACTTCACATAAAACTATCACTCCTCCAAAGAAATTTGGCAGCTGAGGCAGGATATAATGTCCACAACACTTAGAGAACAGAGAGAGCTGTGAGACCACAGTCAGACAATTCCTTCCCCCAGCCCTGGGTGTTCCAACCCTCTCTCAGTGCAAATTACACCTCAATTTGTCCAATATATGCAAGTTAAACTAAATACTCTCAGAGCTTCAATCTTTAATTTCATCTCAAAAGGTTTGTTTTTTTTCTTCAGGGCAGCACTTACAATGTATCAAAACGTGAGTAAACAGATTAGGAAGGTTTCCTTTAATTAGTCACACACAATCAAACTCTTCAGCCAGGAAAGCTCGGTAAAGCTGTTACCACAGTTACTATCAGCAAACAAGGAGAAAAACACAGCAAACCCCAGAATTTCTCCAGCTCTATATTCCAAATAAGTGGACAAAGCAAAGCTGGGAGTTCTCTGTTGCTGAACCTCTGCCCAACCACCAGATTAAGCAGTTACACGACTTTTCCTTCCACGTATGGAAAGGGCAGCGCGGGCTCCTGGCAGCAGGAAGCCAGGCTTGGGCTGCAGCATCCCCGGGAATGAGCTGTTGGATGTGTGGAGCAGCACAGCTGGAGATCTGCAACATCTCCCAATTCTGAAGGCACTGGGCAGTTTTCAGGGGTTGCAATTTTCATGCTCAGGAGACAGCAAGAGACAGTTGTGACTCGAAGCTTTCCCTGCCCTTTCCTCCCACCTCCAGCTTTCCTCCCAATCTCCAGATGAAACACTAACAGCATATCCCTCACAGAAGAAGGGGAAAACAGCACTAACCTTTGATTAGCTCGGTACTTCATACTCCATAATTAGCAGGCATAGGTTACAATTTCATTTAATTTCTTCTCAGTTATGAGTACTTGACAAATTATGTCAAAGGGTATTCTGACTGTATTAATCTCCTCATACAAGAGGGAACTGCAGGTTAAATTTCAGAAGAGATAATTGCTTTACACTGGAAGGGAGGCAGTAAAAAGCCTCTGGAATGGAGCTGCTGCATTCCTTCTCATCAGTCTCCCTGTGCTCCATTACACGCATTTCACACTGAAATACTGAAGTGAGGCTTGTTTGGGTAAGAAATTCTGACCACACAGAATGAGAAAACAGATCCCAGGACAGAGGAGAAACAGAAATCTTTCAAAACACAAGCTAAACCTTCCACCTGATCCATAGTTTTGAGAGGGGAAGATATACCTCCAAAATGAAAATATTATTTAAATGTAAAAACACTTAACAACAAACATAAGCAGAGGACATCCCTCTACTCCCCTAAAAGGTGTTTGGAATCAAGCTAGAGAAGATTTTGCTGGAAAACCAAGCCCTGCAGCTCCCAGGCCTGCAAGCTGCCATTCCTCTTTTGAAATAGCTGGGAATTTTAAACATTATGAGCAGTGACAGGTCAGCCTTCAATATTCGACCCTGCCACAACTCATTGCTTCAAAAATTGACCCCTTCCATCACTTATACCACTGGGGTTTTTTCCACCTTACTGAGGCTGATTGCCAACCAGGTCTCCTTCAAAGAGCAGCAGTATCACACATGGACTATATATTTTTAAAATTATTTTCCAGGCTTGATATTAACACAATAAACTGGCCAGAGAGTACTACAGACCTCACTACTTCAGCCAGTTTTCTGGCACCACGAGCAACCCCTGCAAGAAGAGGCTCCAGCAGCACCTCTGCCCTGTCCCACCACGTGTGCTCACGCCACCACCACGTCACCTGCACTGATGTGGCTTAAACTTGACTTTTTTTGGGCAGTTTTAGCTGGTTTCTGCCTCACTGGAAGGCTACACTAATGTTTGTGCCAGCAAAGGGAAAGAATAAGCAGCAGAGCACACGGGGCTGCTGCTCTCAGCAGTGCCAGCTTATGGTGGCTTAGTCAATACAAAGCCACGGGTGCTTTTCACTTGGTGTGATGTTATTCTCACTAAAAAGACTAATCTGTGATCCCTCCTGGCGAGCAGAGTTCCTGCTTTAAGCGGCCCTTCCTTGCTAAAGGAGAACAAAACCAACAAAGGAACTCAGAGACCTTCTGCACAGCAGAAACACGTGGTTCTTTATCAGGAAGGCTGGAAACACACAGGTAAATGCTGCATTTCAATGCTGAAATGCTGCTTGCAGCCAGCCTCCCTTAATGAATTCCAAGACACAGGTGATAATACAGCATTTATTATGCAATCCTGCTCATATTAACATGGGATTCTGAGCCAGTGATAAGTCTTTGCCTCCGAATTTCACCTTGGATACAAGTGATCTGCAGAACTTACAGCAGAACTGATGTCATTTTTGTCTCTTATCCTGGTGCTTTCAACGTACCTTTAAGGCCTCTATGACAAGATCTCTTGCTTCTAATTCTCCCTCTAAAATGCTAAAGAGCGTCAGTAGTTCTGGTTTGCTGAGTTTTTCCAGATTCATCCTGAAAACCTGGGGAAAAAAAAAAATGGAACAGAGTTTAGTTTAGGTGTTTCTTTGGACATTAAAATCAGTATTCTAAGCTATGACATGTAATCTCCATTTAACTTCAGATTTTGGATTGCAAATTGCCCTGAGGGGAGGAAGGGAACAATATACAAGGGGATCATTTTCTCTCCAGCTTCCAAGACCGGTTGTAGGAGATGCATTGTCACCTTTTCCCAGGGGACACGAACATATGCACACCCAGATGGTGAGGGCAGAGTGTGCATAATATTCACCAAGGAGTAGCCAAAGTTAACAGGAAAGGGGGGGGGAAACCATGGATATTTAAAAGCTGTAAATGACACATCTGGATCATGCAGCTGCAAACATCACTGAGGAGCTGTGATGAATGAAGGCCAAACTGGGCCACCCACACAAGCTCCATGGTGAAGGGAATATTGCAGTGCTGAGATATGTTTCCCAGGAATGCCATTATCCATTCCTAATGGAACGGGCCCAAACCACTTTACAAAAATCAATGCCACAGAAAATACACATTTAATTACCACTCTTTCCAACTGTTTCGGTATCGCCATCATTTATTAAACACAACTTTACTGCCTACATAAGAACAGAGATCCATCATCTGAACTGCACTTAAAGAAGCTTTTTATTCCCTTGTATCTTTGCTGCTACACTTTACGTTGCCCAGTAATGAGCCTTTTCATTACATTATTTTGTTAGAAATGGAAATAATTTCAGACTAAACCCTTGTCTGTAATGCAAATAGACCCACTGAGACAGTCTTGTGCTTTGCACAACCATCAAATACACTTTTCTGAGTCCAAGTTTCACCAAACTTCACAAAATGCTACAGCATGAAGAAGCTTCTCAGGGATATCAAACTCCAGTGGCAAGTGATAAAGGGTTAAACTGGCCTTCACTGGAGAAGCCTATCCAGCTAAAACATTCAGCTGAAGCCTAATTTGTCTGAAGTCACTGCTCCTTTACAACTGATTTGCATAACTGTGCCTTGGAGAGTTATCCACAAAAGCAAGTTCTGTCTTGTTTGTGCCAGAGCAGTTTTCCAGTCACTGGGAACAGAAAGTTCTGCTCAGAGAGGAGCAAGTTGCTTCACACAGCAAGAGAAATCAGAAATGTGCTCCCTGCCCCTCTGCTAAGCAGGGCAGGCTCTCATCACACACCCATGTTCTTGCTTCATGCAGTGTTCTACACGAAATCCCATAAAGCAGCAACATTTCCTACTCTCAGACTCTTCTGGTTCATCCTCCCACTGCCATGGGCTGCTCAGGAAATATCAGTGGAAGCGACCACGACTGGCTGATCCAAACCCAATCTAACTGCACACCATGGATCTGTCAGCATTGCATTCACATATTCAAGAGGAAAATCCAAGAGTGGAGTGTTTGGAAAACCTGTTCAATCTGTCATCATGTTAAAAAAGCCTGATCTGGAGTTGACACAAAGGTGTAACTTAGGAAACTTGCTATCCTGACTTAAATCACATTTTTGTGGGCCAGGATGGTGTTGGTCACTCTTCAGCAGGAGTTACACCTTCTGAGCAGTCAACACACCTTGACAGACTGGGCCAGGATGGGACCCTGACCAGAAGCTTCAGGGATGGTTGGATAGTTCTTTTGCCATGAGGATCCTGGCTTGCTGAGACCACAGGGAAAGAGTGTGATTTACAACTTGTTTATCTTAAATAGGGAGAGAATGCAATAGAAGCAGTAAATTAATGCTAAAATGTAATTAAGCAGCCATACAGGGTGAGGAGAGTGGGTTTGTTTTTAGCCTTTAATATTTACTATGCTTCTGTTGGTGCTTAAGTCTGAGCTGCACCACTTCCCTTTTAAATGGGGAATATCCAAACATCTGCTCAGGAGATGCACAAAACCACCTCAGTCCTTGCTCAGATTAAATTCACAGGTGCTAAGACTGAATCAGTACTGAGGGGAAACAACTTTTTCTGCCAGATACTCAGGTTATATTGGTTTTCTGGCATTATAAACCAGAACTAAAAAGGAGAAGTTTCCTTTGAGATCTTGGAACAAAGTGTATCATCTAATTCTGTTACCCCAGGACAGCAAGTGTCGAACATGGGCTTTCAACGTGACTGTATCCAGGCTTTTCCCCTAAAAAGAGATGACACAGAAATGTGCAGCTGCATCTCTCCATGAGCTACAAACCAGCTCACTCTTACAGCAGGGGCAGCTACCAGCTGCAGTTTGGCATTTAAAAGCTGTTAGTCTGGGCAGTAATAATTTCTATTCTATATCCTAAATACTCCCATTGTGACTTGCACTTCCCAGTGTTCTAGGAATAAGCCCTGCTATTCTTACCACACCTCTGTAGTCTTTAATCAGCTTAATAACATCAACAAGCCCTGGCCTAAAATATACAGGTAAAAATACTTACAGAAATAAAGAGCAGGAGCCAGTTTGCAAGGGCAATCATCTATACAACAAGAGGGAACATTAAAGGTATAGAAGTGGTGCAGCCTCAGCTTCCTTGTGGCAACCTGCTGCTTTTAGACCTCTAACTGCTCTGTTTGCATCAGTTACTCCACACTGAAGGAACAGACTGAGAACAGAGGTTGCAAGTAAGGTCATTGCCCTAAAAAAAACATTGAAATGCACCTGAATTCTGCAGGGATCTACAGGGAGCTTCTAGAACCCACCTGGCAGATTCCTGTCATGCCGAATGGATCCCAACCCCAAGTGTTTCCTTTCAGGGCCACTCAACACCAGGGAGCTGAAAACTGGGGGGCAAAAAACCAGTTCTAGTCATTCTAAGCTATTATTTTACAAGAACAAGAAGCATGTCTGGATCAAAGAGCTAACAAGCACATATTTGAGCTCCTCCTCGCCTGTCCAAATCTAAGTCCAAATCCATTCCCAGCCCTTCAGCATCACAGGCTCCTGAGCTGAGCATTCCAAGGCTGCTTTCAGGCTACACATCCCTGTGCCTTCCCTCTTCCCACTTTTTAACAGAAGATCACACCAACCCTAGTTAATCAGCCAAACTATTCAAACTCCCCCTTGCAAACACCCCCCTCCTGCCAAAGGGATCTGTATGCCTCAGCTGAGGAACCTGACCCTCTGTTTCCAAACCTTTAACCAGGAGATAGAGTTTCCCAGCACTAGAAACAAGATCTAGCAATTCCCAGGGCACGTTACCCCTTCCCATCCAAGGAAACAGGCTGAGTGGAATCACAGAGCAAACCACAAGGACCTCATTATTTAGTCTGCTGGTATAAATATTTCCCCTGAGCCTGAGATATAGCACCATTTTTGGACAATAAGCTGGAGTTTAGAGCATAAACAAAGATAATTACTTATTGCTTGCCTAAAGGTGAGCTTCTTTTCAGCTGTGGACCATTAGAGTCTCCCCAGCAGACCGTGAGTGGAGATAAAACTCTTCTAAGAAAGTCATTTCCCAGTATTTAACTGAAAATAACTATCAAGAGCAGTTTAAATGTACGTACAACCACACAAGCCAACAAACCAGGGGGAGTTATCTTTGGCATGTGCCACTTGAGGAACAAAACAGATAAGCTTCCAGAGCGTGGCAGCTCCTCCTCGCCCTGAATCACGCCGAGGTGATTATGAAACCAGTGCAGGTTCCATTTCACTTGTCTCACATACATACGAGCACGAACCAAGTGAAAGAATGTTGCCAGCCCAAGGGAACTTCACCCACAGACTTCCAGCAAAGGTTGGAGGCAGAGGGCAGCAATCAAAGATCAGCCCGAGGCACAGAGAGGGGAGTTTGTCAGGTGGAAGCTTCAAGATCCTCTGCAAGCCCTTGGCTCAAAACTCTTCCACTTAAACTAGTATTATGGAGAACAAAGCTTGTTGTTCCTTTTTCCTTTGAAATAGGGTATTTCCAAAGCTGTGCCAATGCAACAACACTGAACCATAACTCTGAATCAGCTTCATTTTCTCTTGCCTGTCCCCAAAGAGGAGCTGATATTTTCCAGGAGCCAGCACGGGCAGTCATGGAATCGCATTCCCAGGAGAACCTAAATTACTAGTTTGGGAACTCCTGATAGACAAGTTCCCCGAAGTGCTGCTGCGTGTGTAGCGTCGTGTTTGAGTTGTTACAATAATTACGCGATATGTTTATGTAATAGGAAAAAAAAGCCAAGGTGCACTTTATAATTGTGCATCCACGGTGCTACCTGGCATTGCATCACAACCGTGGAGAATTAGGTTAAAATGAGAAGGGATTATGCCTCTATCTCGTAGGAGAGAGGACATCTCCCCCCGCCAAAACATCCTTACACTGTTATTTTTTGAAGTACTACTGGGAAAAGAAGCCAATCATCAGAATTTTGAGCGTGTGCTTTGTGTAAGTCCTTGAACAGCCCCTGTGCAGCTCCCTGAAAGAGAATCAAAACCATCGCTGACCTTCAGCCCCCCCAGCCCGGGGGGAGCCTCGCCCCCTCCTGCCACCCGATCGCTGGTGACCCCGGCACAGGGACGGGACGAGGGTCATCCCGGGACACGGGGCAGCTCCAGCGGCACATCCCGGGCACCGGCACCCCGGGAGGGGGCGGTTCGGTGCTTCCCGAGCTGCACAACCGGGTCAGTGAGACCGAAACAAAGGGAAACGCCGCCCCGGAGTCCGCGGCCGCCGCCGCCCGGAGCCCCCCCCTAGCTGCACCGGGGGCGGTACCGCGGATCCCGGGAGGGGGGGCAACAACCCACCCGGGCCCGCCAGGCCCGGCCCAGCTCCCGGTAACGCCGCCCGCTCT
>VYXB01008931.1:74597-104781 GCA_013397135.1 Pachyramphus minor | reverse complement strand
GGAGGTGCTCCAGCTGCCAGAGCTGAGATTCTTCTACAGCTCATGGTGAAGACTGTGGTGAGACAGTTGTGCCCCTATAGCACATGGAGGTTCACAGTGGAGCAGAAATCCATCTCCAGTTCATGAAGGCCCCACACCAGGGCAGAACAATGCTCAAAGGATGCTGTGACCTCATGAGAAGCCTATGCTGAAGCAGGCTCTTGACAGGACCTTTGGCTCCATGGAGAGAGGAACTCAGGCTGGAGCAGGTTTGCTGGTAGGATTTGTGACCCATTAGAGGATGACTAACCTCATGGAAAGCATCCACGCTGGGGCAGTTTGTAAAGAACTGCAGCCCCTGGGAAGGATTCACGCTGGAGATGTTCATAGAGGACCGTCTCCTATGGGCTAGACACCACACTGGAGCAGAAGACAGTGAGGAACCCTCTTTCTGAGGAGGGAGGAGTAGCAGAGACAACGTGTGATGAACTGACTGCAGCTTCCATTCCCAGTCTCTGTGAGTTGCTGGAGAGGGGTGGATAGAGAAAACTAGGAGTAAAGTTGAGCCTGGGAGCTCAACTTTAGGATGGGATAGATGCTCATATGAGGGATGAGCAGAAGGTGTTTTAAAGTTTTGTCTTATTATCTTACTCTGATTTTATTTGTAATAAATGAAATTAATTTTTCCCCAAGTCGAGTCTGTTTTGCCCATGATGATAAATGGTGAGTAATCTCTTCCTGTCCTTATGCCAACTCACAAACCTTTTGTTCTCTTTTCTCTCCCCATCCAGCAGAGGAGGGAAGTGATAAAATGTCTT
The DNA here is from genome assembly GCA_013397135.1 of Pachyramphus minor. Classification (NCBI taxonomy): domain Eukaryota; kingdom Metazoa; phylum Chordata; class Aves; order Passeriformes; family Tyrannidae; genus Pachyramphus; species Pachyramphus minor. The sequence continues at coordinate 103,984 of VYXB01008931.1, read as the reverse complement.
TGGTGGACGCTTGATATCCAGCCAGCAGCAACCTACCAGAGCTATGCATTTACTATTTCTCTTTTATGTCCCATAGTATTGAATAAGAACTTGAAGATAGAAGAGGTTATCATTTTGCTTAGGTTCCTTTTAATCTGTGCGGAGGCAGGTGCAAATGGGAGCCAAAGTGTTCTTAGCTCGATTTCTGCAGTCATTTAATTGAATATTCCAAACATTTTTATTCTCTGAAAGAGTTGTCTGCCTTAAATTATGTGGAATTCTCTGAAGAGAATATTTATACTTAGAGAATCACAATCCCCTCCAGTGACTCCAATTCCCTTTGGTTTCAAGACATAATATAGCAAAAGACTGGAAGTTCCCAGCAGTGTCTGTTCCATGATAGATTAGTGAGATACTGGGTATTAGAAAGTGACTGTATATTTCTCTTTAGGGAATAAGTACCTGTTTAACCTGTTTTTTATTTTCTGTAAAAACACTAGGGTTGTAAGAGGGCTGGTAGACATTCACTCCTTTTTTTAAGAACAGTCTAGTGTGGTCTCACCAAACTTTAAGAGATAGTTACAGGCAAATCAGATACATCCAGGTTCTGCAGCAGACAAACAATGTGGAAACTAGTGAAGAGAAAATAATGCTGGCAAGGAAGGATCCCTGACACTGACCTTGGCACAAACATAGATAGCTGTTTCAACTTACACTGTAAAGACCTTCAGCTGTGATCAGATATGTTGGTTGTAAACAGAAACCATTAGAGAATGACACAACTTCTTTCAAGGAAAAGGTTCAAAAGTAATTTAGAATAACATGAGAGCACATTATTTTAATGCAAAGGCCATGTAGTTGCACCACATTGTCCCACATCAAACGGACAACCATGTGCCCCTGAGATCTGGGTTAAGGTTTTCAAGATGAAGTTGAAAGTACTGTCAGTTTTCCTCTTATATAGAGGAACAAACTGCTCTTCTGTGGTACTGAGATCAGAACTTTACAAAAAGGCATTTGTTAAAATCTTTGCAGCCACTGGTTAAAATAATTATTATTTTCAAAGGGTGCTCAGCTTGAAAACTACTGTCTTCCTGAGGTCTTCTCAAGATGGGAAACACAGGAAGAATTTTGTTGGCCCAGAACAATTTGCTTCATGTCTGGTGCTACCAATTTCTGGGCCATGATATGAAGAAGCCACCAGATCTCTGTACAAGGAAGGAGGTGACTTTGCATTTTGCAAAAAAAAGCCTCCTTTAGGGGAGCTTTTTTTAAGACATCCTTCACCTCTGCCCCACTGAACTAATTTAGTCCACAGATGGCAGACTTCCTTGCTAACAAGCGAGAGCTCTTCACTGGCAAAATATTTTAAGTCAGGCACTGAGTTATGAAAGAAATAAACTTGAGTTCAGGTAGTAAAAAAAGGATTTCAGCTGCTGTTGAAAGACATAGGATAGAGAGGTCTACATAAAAGACTTCATTTATGTGGAAGTGAGGTTGGAGATTTCTTTTTAGAATAAACATAGTTTTGTACTAGATATAACAGAGGTTTTAAAGAATTTAGTCAATAACACTTTCCAGACAACCTGTGAGATATTGTTGTTTATTTTTTTATTTGAATTGTAATGACATAATGGTTATAGTTATATGACCATTTTTACCAGCATAGTCAATCTGTAATTTTCTGTTCTAAATTAGGTGCAGTTAACCATGTCCTTGTGTGATTTGGTGAATAAAAATGAACATAAGTGTGTTTTCTAGAACTTTGTTAAACTGTAAACTTGCTTGACTTCTGGGTTACTTGTTAAATAATATGGATATTTTCTTGAATGTCTAAGAAGCAATGTTCATATATATATAAGCAAGTCACAGTAGAGGATGAAATGTATCTTGTAGTTATTTTCAGCTTTTTGGGAAAAAAATCACTACTAGATACAATTACAGAAAAAAAAGACTTCATATATCACAAGCATCAAATTACTTTTTTTTGGCAATAAATAACCCCCTTTTGCCCCTGGGACTACTGGACACTCACACAGGTTGATCGCATTTCATTGAAAAGGCAATTTGTTGACCTCAGGACCATTCATAACTGAATACAGTTATAAATTCTACATTGGCACCTACTTACTTTAAAATCCAGTCTACAGATAGAGGTGTTGTCTCACAACAATGTAATTTTACCATTTTTTTAATAAGCATAAACAGTAGTTAAAAAAATACATGCCTATTTCCATTAGGACTTTCTAGGCCCAATAAAACATATATATTGAACATTTTAATATTTTCATTAGATTGTTTCACATTGTATCTTCTGACTAATAGTGGTGGAGAAATAAATAGCAATTTTGCAGACCAGTATTTCTTTTAATTTATCCTAAAAACTGGGATAACAGGGAGTACAGAGTGGCAATGCAGAGCAACCTGTGTTCTAAATATAGTGCTTTTTTCATCACTATTATAAAGACATGTTTGCAACTTATAACTAATTTTGGATAAAAGGGGATAAAATCAATGATCTGTTAGATTCTATGGCGCCTGGAGTCAGCCTGCCAATTCCCACTTCCTGAATGTATTATAGCAGCACAGTGTCCCCAGACACTGGCTAGAGAGCCAAACTACAATTGCTTACCAAGCAGAGGAAGTACTGAGATAGAGTGCAGAACTCTCTTTGATTTTTGTGGTACTTTATTAAATACCGTAATAGAGTAGAGACCTGTTAATAACAAAGCTATCCAAGGACTTCCTGGCTTTCCTTCTCGAAGTTGTCTTTCATATTTATTTTGACTTTCATAGCATTGCTCATAAAACAGAACCCCTTCTAAAATAATATTTCAACAATCAGTTCCACCTTTTCAGTAAAACCAGGCTTTCCTAAAGGTATTAGCAACCGTAAAGACCACATGCAAGAAGTCTGCTCTGCAGACACATAGATTACATACTATCTTCGCGTTTATAGGGAGCAGAAAACCTGGTAGTGGGTATTGAGCTAATTAGGTCCCCTGGACCTCCTAATCCTGACTGAATGATGTCTTGGTATCTGAGTGTCTTTCTCATCTGGAAACAGAACTGAAAATCATTGGTGGATCTTCTTTAAATTTCCTAATGGGTTTAATAAGTCTGTGCTACTGTACTACACTTTCAGTCAGACCAATATATTTTTCAAGTGTTCGTACAGTGTTTTCTTTTCCATGAAAATATTCTACAGTGACTCTCAATTTGAAAAAGATATTCACAGCAGGTTCAAAGTATTGCAGTAGAATCAGATGGGATAATGAAGGGAGTATGTACTCTTGGAAAGATCTGATAGCACTGTGGATTTTGTCAGGTAAAGGCAAAGCAGTGTTATGTGGAATCTGTGTAATTTACTTACTAGCTCATAAACCACCTGGAGAGCCTGCAGATTGCTTAGAAACATTTGTTAAATACAATTTGATGCTTAAGACCTTTGTTCCTCTTATTTTTGATTGAGTGCATTGGCCTCAATAAGTAATTTATGGGCTTTTTTCTCCAATCTAATTAAATGAAGGGAGGGTTCCCATTGTTCTTTTATTATTCAACTGAGATCTGCATCTTTACTTTCCAGATGATTGTGGGGTTTGTGTCATGGGTTTATCAGCGCCCCCGGGCGGGGATAGTCAGGTCCAGGTGAATTTCCGGAGAAGAGCCAGTCAGAAGTTTTAGTAACGCCTCTGCTAATGACATATTTAAGAAAACGGAAAAGAAGGTGATTGCGCAGAAGAAATTAGGAAGCCATGGAGTGAAGGAGGCGGCAGGCCCTCAGGTGGGGGCCAGGCCCCTCTTCCCCCACCCCTGGGCCAGGAGCAGGCACGGCATTGAAGTCTCCCCCGGCTGAGACATAACGGAGCATAGAAAAAAAACCCTCCAGAGAGAAGCTGCCCGCCTGAAGCTTGCTGCAGAAAGAATTCCAGCCCCGGTGGAGAGCAGAGAGGGCTTGAAATAAAAGAGCCTACTTACTCCAAGGTCAGTCTAGCAGGAGAGAGCAGAGCAGTGCAGAGGGAGTTTTTCCCCCCACCTCTCTCCCTCCAGCAGCGGAAGGACTGAAAGTTAAAACCCCTGGTACCCGTAGAAGATAACTGGGGTGCAGAGACCACCCCAGCAATTCATGAAGGAGTTGGTGCCGGAGCTGACAAGTGTCTGAGGAGGCTGTGACCCTTTGTGGGAAGCCTAAGATGGAGCAGAGTCCAGTTAGAGACCTGTGGCCCATGGAGAGAGAAACCTATGCTGGAGCAAGTTGTCCTGGGTAGGACCTGGTAGTCCCAGTGAGAGATCCATGCTGGTGCAGCTCAGTTGTGACCCTAAAGGACAACAGAGAACAGAAGAGCTGTTGTCCTGGGTGGACCCACAAGGATAGGTCTATTTAAGACTATCTCCTGTGGGAAGGGACCTCCATGCAGCAGGCGAAGGACTCAAACCCATTCCCTGTAGCTCGTGATGATGACTATGGTGAAGCAGGTGTCCCCCTGTAGTCCATAGAAGGGATCCCAGAGGAACAGGGAAAAGGACTCAAAGCCGTTATCCCCTGTGACTGTGGTGAAGACCATGGTGTGACAAATATCCCCTTGAAGTCCATGGGAGACTTCAGGAGTCCAGGTGTGCTCTCCTGGCCTCCAGTCCTGACCCGAATGGAGGAGGGGCAGGTCCAGTCCTGAGTTCAGAATGTGGCCAACAGAGAGAAAGAGATTTCCAGCTACAATGGAGCCATTGCCTTAAAGATAATAGAAGCACTTTACAGTGCTACTGAATTGCTTCAAAAAGAAGAAACTTTCTCCTCCTGGACTGGTACAGGGAGGAGATGCTTTTGTAAACACCTAACATTTTCTTCATAAGATAAGAAAACCTAGGCCTAGTTACAATTAGTTAGAATTGCTGTATATGTTATCCCTTAGTTTTTTATCTTGCTAGTAATAAATCTTAATATTATTCCCCTTATGTCAAGCCTCTCTTTTGTCTTTATAAAACCTCTCTCAACTTATAGTAATTGTGTGGAGGGGGGATTTTGAAAAAAATTAGTCCCTGGTAAGCCCACAACAGTTTGGCACTCAAAAGATATCAGTATCTCAAAAGACTTCTTATGAGACACACTCTTGGTCTGTTGAAAACCTTCTTTGCATGTTCTCTTCCCGCCTGTCCCTCACCAGGAGACTCCCATGGTTCTTGTGCTGCCTAGCCGCTCCCTTTCCTCTTACTGCACAGCACAGGGAAAAGGGTGTATAAGAGACATGCCTTCCCCCTAACTAGTTCATAACATTCTTTTCAATGGAGAAAGAAGCCCCTTTGCTACAGTGCTGTTTTTGGCTAGGATAGAATTAACTTTCTTCAGAGTAAGTGGTATGGGGCTGTATTTTGGATTTGTGCTGGAAACAGTGTTGATAACAAATGGATGTTTTAGCTATTACTGAGCAGAGCTTACATAGCTTCAAGGCCCTTTCTGCCTCTCACCTCACACCACCAGCAAGGAGGCTGGGGGTGCACAAAGAGTTGTGGGGGGAAACAGCCAGGACAGCTGACCCCAATTGATCAAAGTGAAATCCCAGACCCTGTGGCATCATGCTCAGTAGATAAAGCTAGGGGCAAGAGGAAGGAAGGGGAGCGACATTTGGAGTGATGGCATTTGTCGTCCCAAGTCACTGCTATGTGTGATGGAGCCCTGCTTTCCTGGAGATGGCTGAACACCTGCCTGCCCATGGGAAGTGGTGAATGAATTCCTTGTTTTTCTTTTGCTTGTGCGCATGGCTTCTGCTTTACCTATTAAACCTAAGTTGTCTCACTTTTGCTCTTTTGATTCTCCCCCACATCCCTTTTTTTTTGGCATAGTAAATGTGTATTCAGTGCTGAAAATGGATTAGAACACAGATCTGAAGGCAGACAGTGATGTGATGTCACTCTGACTGAATTTTGGCAGTAGAGCACTTGGTACATCTTTGCCAATTTCTCTGTGTTGCTTCACAGTGTGACACTTACTTCAGCTCCTCTGTGGTTAAATTTACAGATGCTTCCAAAAAAAGCTTTCCAAAGAGGAGTGATCTGCTAATGAATTGCTAACTTCATGGCAAACATCCTTGTGTGGAGCAGTGGAACAGCTGATCCCTACATGGCAGAACAGTTAGGTGTGCAATTATAGACATACATACTCTATTTTCAACACTTTGATGAGTGCCCTGTTGTTTGATACTAAGGGCTGCTGAAAGAAATGAGAGCCACCCAAACCTGGGCCATGGCTGGAAACTGTCTGGTAAAATTTTGTCTCCCTGAATAGATGTGGAAAGCTAGCAAAGCACTGGCATGGTCTGGGTATTCAAAACTTGGAGGGTAGGATTCAACCTGTAACGTGCAGGCTGGTAATTCTCTGTCATAAAACTTCTCAATAAATTGAGATGTGGAACTGTTGTTTTCAAGGAATATGGTGCATGCCTGCATGTATATTTATATGTTTTTAATTATTATTACTAAAGGTAGCTTTTACATTTAAATTTACTGCATGGTAGAGTATTGTATTCCTTCAAGAATCTCAGGCACAATCCAATTTCACTCCAATCTACCAAAATACTGTTAATAAAGAATGATAAAAAAACGTAATTTCTAAAATTCTTTTAATATTCTTTCTTATTTCAATTTTCCAAGAGTACAGTGACAGCAGAAAGAAAAGGATTAGGATTCAAATGAATCTGATTTTTTAAAAAATGCTTTTTGTTTGTGTAGGTTTTTTTCACTTTTTATGTTGTAGTAAGTCTCATCCTACCTTCAAAGAGAAGTCTGTTTACTTAAAGTTAAGGATATGTAGAAATATCCAGAGGATTTAAAAAATTATTGTAGGACCCTATTATGGTCAGGCATTCTTGAATTACTAATTGTTAAAGATTAAAAATCTTTTTCCTGGTTCACATCATATTCGCTGACATATTGAAAAACGATCAATCTCCTATTTCTGCAAATGAATTTAAATAAAAATATTCCAAAAGCTAAAACTTTCTGATCTTGGGAAAGAAACACTGACTGTTATACAGTGCACACATTCCTCTACTTTATTGTCTCTCTCTGGGACCAAAGATGGTAAGTAAATCTAATGTCAGCTCTACCACATGCCTGGAATCCGTGTGTGTTTTGGATATTTTCTGTATTACTTCAACTAGCAGCTAAATAAGTTACTACACAATTGATGATCCTGATGGGTCCTTTTAAACTCACCACATTCTATGATTCTATGATTTTATAATAATTAAACCATATACTTTCAAATGACAAAATACCCCAAGTACTTCTTTGACAAAGAATTTTGAATTTTCCTTTTTGAGCCTTCTGAGCAGCTAAGTAGGAATGATAGTTTATACTCTAGGCTTTGACACTGCAATATTTCATATTTAATTTCCTGAAACATGTATTCCTTCTCTTGGCTGCTTAGACTGACAACAAAATGAAATAAAAAGGTGTTGGATATAATATACTGCTCCCATAGTCCTGGAGTGGTCTCTGCAGGCTCCAGGTAAGTGCCAAAATCTGCCAAGATATCAACTATTCCAAAATTAATATATTCCATATTGCTCCCTTTAATGATCTTTCAGTAGTACCAGACTGATTTAATTTCTACAGCTACTGTTCTTCCCAATCTTGTCTTCATTTTCCCTCACAGCTTGAATTAAATAAGAGAGATGAGAGATTTATTTTTGATAGTTCATTGTTATAAAGGAAATATTATGAATTATATAAAAATCTTTGTTACACAGATATATTTAAATGCATTCTTCTCAAAAGAAAGCCACGTAGTTTTATTAACTCTTAGAGTACTCAACACACAAAGTATTGCTTTGATTGTGGTACAGCTCAGTGAGCACTGCTGGATTGCAACAGGGAGGGAAAGGTTGCCAGCACTTTCAAAAAGGTAGCAGATTATAAACTTGCTTCCTGTAGTCATCTTGACACACTGTAATAAAACTCAGCAATCACAGTTCTGATTTATATTTGAGTGACCACACAGTTGTTCAAAGACATTTCAATATGCAATCACTTGACCATACACTGGATTCATGTTGAGAATGCTTATGTATTGTGTCCTATGGAGCTTTTGACTCAGAGGTGCCAGAAACTCACTGCTACACCATTAAAGCTGCTGGATCTTTTCTGATGCAATCTTCAAAGAAAGATAAAGTGCTTTTGGAAAGCTGTGGGGAGTAATTGCTTTTTGACATATTGGATGGATTGTGACAGCTAGGGACATGCATTTCTCTGGAGAAAATTTTATGATTTAGCTGTGTATATACATCCAAACTCTAATTAATATTCCAAATCTGTACAATCAGTAAAGAAAGTACCGTGTGTGCATTCTGCTTGTTACACTGGATTACTATTAGTTTGGGGTAACTTGCACCCAGCAGAGCAGAGATATACATAAGGATGGGAGAACTCTGGGAAGCAAGAGCCAGAAAGAGGTGTAATAAAAAATCATGCCTTGCCCCAGCTGCCTGGATTGCTGTGAAGAGTGGCACTGAACTGACAGTAAAAGGTGAAAAATGGCTTATTACTTTTCACGTTGAGCAAAGGATGTGGAAGCACCCACTGTACTCTCACTGGTAAAATAGTGAACCCAAATCCCCCCATTCAGGTCTACAGGAAACATTGTAGCTGAGCTCTGCCTTGTGTGCTCCTGGTGACATAGTGGGGTCATATCATATTTCCTTCCTTCAAAGGTGCTTCAATATAATTCTTTATAATTCTTCAATATAATTCTTTAATTGGTTGTAATTGGAATAAAACTTCCTGAGCACTTTTTTATTACAATTGTTTGTATTATTACAGTGCTCAGAAGCCCTTTCAAGGTGTGATGTGAGTAAAGGAAATAAGGTTATAATGATAGATCTTGTTTTAAACAGCTTTCAGTTGAAATGTAACACAAGATTTAGCTGATGTGGATAGAGAGGTGTGCAATGAAACAAACTACTGATTGAGAAAAACAATGAAACATCTTCATGGACAGCTTTCTGCATATGAAGAGAAACATATAAAATCCCAGAAGTATCTATTCCAAAAAGGGAAAAACCCTGTCACATGCAGTGGAGACAGTGCTGTTACTTCAAACCAGAGTTTATAGGGTGAGTGTACAGCAAAACGAACTGTGACAATGAAGACTAACAGCTTGTATTTGACATGAAGAAGGAGCAACTAATAGCAGGACTCAAAGGGAGAATTTATTAATCATCTTTGGAGCAGCATTTCTCTGCCTACTGTTAAGAAAATATGGGCTGTATAACAAGGTGGGCTTCTGCGTAGAATAGACTGATCCTAGAGATGAAAGAATGTGCAAAGTTTATAGTCTGAAAGTCTTGAACAGTCACTGAAGGTTGAGTCAAAGACTATAGATCTGAAGCAGAAGGACAGCCTTGTGGAAAAGATCTGAAAAATTTAGATACCTAAACTTTAGGAACTAAAAATGAACTCATCTGATCTCAGAATTTCTGCCATAAATATTTCCTAATATAGAAGTAGGAGTGGAGGAAGTAATGTCAAAATTGAGCCACATCTGAAACTACTGAAAGAAATACTGTAATAGGAAAGATAGCAAAATAGTCAGAGGGGAGACTTAAAGCACAAAGCCAATCAACAACTCCATCAGTGAAAGACAGAAGGGTAGAGGAGAGATAAGAAGAGGAGGGGCTAAGAAGGAGAGGATAGAGGGAAATATGAGATTATGACAGTATAAAGGGGGGTGATGTCACAGGAACAGAACTGCAATCATCAACCAAAAAAAAAGATGCTTGTAGAAGACCAAAAGAACAAGAGTTTGTGGAAGATTTTAAGTTGTTTTAAATCCAAAACAGATTTAAGAATAAAATGCATAGGTATCTTTATCAAGAGCTCAGCTTCTCAATTTGACCTTAGTCATACTCTCCACTCCTTTTTCTATTTCTGATCTCTTCTTTCTTTTTTAAAATTTAGTTTTATCAAAAGGGATGAAGATGGTACTTATTCAGGCCAAGCAATTCTGTGATCCCACCTATGCTTGGATCATATTTGAACTTCAGGCATTAGCATTCCCTGAATAAACATTTCTGTACATGTGTGTACAAACACAGTTAGGCAAAGCCCAGCAAAGTTTGAGACTAAATAAACCAGTATGTAGATAGTTTATCTGCCCAGAGAATATAGCAGAGCCAGAAAGCAGGCAAATAGATAGATGGCACAGATGTCTAAGACTGGATCCCATTCAAAGTTTTTGATATACTTGCAATTCTGTCCATGTGCTTGTGATACTCAGTTTTTCATCTAGTGAAACTAGTGAGTGAAAATAGTGAGACTGTTTTACATGTTATCTCAGATTGTTTTGTGTAGCTCATCATTTTTTAAAAGTTGTTGAGTGGGATTTTTAAAGTTTCTGATTAATATATTTTGATAGTTTTAATAATTTAAACTGAGGAAGAAAAATATCATTGTCATTGAGCTGCACAAGCTAGGAAAGTAGTGTGATGTTATTAAACTTTATAGCTTATAATATAAGTAAATTGCTTGTGCAGAGCAGGAAGATTTTACTCTCTATTATTCTGAGTATTAAATCTGGCTGCTGCCCAAGGAAAGATAATAAGCAAGATAGGACAGTGAATTTATCTAATATGTCAAATTCAGGTTCCCTTTGAAGGAGGGAGCTCTAATCTCTGTCTCACAACTCCCATAAATCCAGGGAGCCATAGCACTGAGATGTTATTTTTCTCTCCTTGAGTCTACAGAACGGCATCCTTTTGACATTTTGTCTAAATACTTAAATCAAAATGGTTGTCAATACGTACCTGGTACATCCCGCAGTGCAGAGAGAGATGCTTTTCTTTTTTAATTCCTGGTGTGGTAAAGCTGTTAAAGAATCTCTTTTTAGTTTAAGTGCATTTAGCCATATGGTATATCAAATAAAGTTTTCAAAATGCCTTGAACATTTAACCAACTGAACATAAAACAAGGTATTCAGTAAACTGACAGATCAGGTGTATATATATACCTGTGTAGGTACATGAGGGGCAGCTGAGGGAGCTGGGGTTGTTTAGCCTGGAGAAAAGAAGGCTCAGGGGAGACCTTAATGCTCTCTACAACTACCTGAAATAAGAGTGTAGCAATGTAGGGTTGGCATCTTCTCCCAGGCAGTTAGTGACAGGAGAAGAGGAAATGGCCTCAAGCTGCACCAGGGGAGGTTCAAGTTGGACATCAGGAAGAATTTCTTCACTAAAAGGGTGGTTAAGCATTGGAACAGGCTGACGAGGGAAGTGGAGTTACCATCTCTCAAACTGTTCAAAAACTGACTGGATGTGGCACTTAGTACTGTGGTTTAGTTGATATAGTGATGTTTGGTCAAGGTGGGACTCGATGATCTTGGAGGGTTTTTCCAACCTGGTTTTTCCTTTGATTCTATATAAGTATATAAAAAGATCAGGTAAAACCATGGTAGGTATTTCTTTTCTGAAGACTATCTGCATGAATGGGATTTTTGTCTTATTCTTGGGAAAACAGAAGTAGCTATGTTTAAATTCATTCTTAAACCTATCTCAGTTCATTTTTTAAAGTAACATTGTGATTTTCCATTTGCCACTTCATTTTTATTGTCTCTTACAGTTGTCCACATTACCCTTCCCAATAGTGACTACTCACTTCTACTATCTATGATCTTAACTACTTCATATTCCTTACATTGTAGCTATGAAGAAAGGTACTAATTATTTAAAATTCTTTATTTTTTAAAATAATTTCCTCATATCCTCTAAACTCGTTGGAGATATGAAAAAAACATAATTTTAATCTGCATTTAAACTAACATGCAATATAATATGGCATACTCAGAAGTACTTAAATCCACATAATTTTAAAAGTATACATCAGATATGACTGGAGTTTAATTCTCCTTTAAGCTTTCTTCTGCAGTCTGTCTGCTCCATGGATAGTTATTTCGAACAGAACCAGTCTCAGAGTCCCATGGAAACACTGTGTGGACTCTTGGAGTCACCTCTCTTCCTACCTCTGCCTCCAGTGCAACAGTAAATCTCACTATTTTTAACAAAAAGTAATAATTTGTCAAATGTAAAATGCTATAGGTTCCCGCCCCACCTCCGCCCACAATAGTTTAAAGGACAAGCTAGGGCTGCTCATAGAAAAGTGAGTTGGGTTTTGACAACTCTTAACTCCTGTGCTGGAAGTTTATCAATCTAGCTATAACCTCAGAAGGGGCCTCTGCAGAAATAGAAAAGGTTCTGCTGCTCATAGAACATGGTCATTATGGTTTTGGTTACCTGAAACACAAAAGCTTGGGACTGATTTATATCCTGGCATGGATAGTTTATCTTTTTTCACTGAATACAGTAAATTTCCTGTGAATTCTTGATATCAGCCACTTGAACTAGACTGTTGTAAAATTATCTTCTTTGGCAATATCAAAATGTGTAATGCCAAAATAGCTGGCCTAGTTTACAGAAGTAGAAAAATAAATATATCCCCTTTTATTCTGAGATCACAGCAAATCATGAGCCTACTTGTGAAACTGAACCTAGTGTCTATATAAGTATTTGTTCTTGTGTAGAATTCAGTTTTCATTCTCAATTACAGCTTTCACTACTTGTTAAAGCAGTATTTATGAAGTTTATCTATCTGATTATATTTCAAGGTGGAAAATATTGGGGAATGTAGGTAATTGTTGGCAGAGGAAAGGGAAGAATTTCCAAAGAAAGAAAAACAATCCCCCAGGCTTTGTCATGTGATCCTGTCAAAATCCATTATACTACAAAGATCTTCAGATATGTGTGATATTCCTGTTGACAGTACTGAGTGTTTATACTTGGACTGATTACTCCCTAGTGTCCTGTGCAGACAATAGTGACAACAATTAAGAAAATGACTTTGTTCAGCACTTGTTTAAGCCTCAGTCAATGTTAAATTCCATTCTTTGAGTTCAATGAATCAAAACTCAATGCTAATAATTATTGTGTTTATAATCCCAGAGATTTTATAGCAGACAGAGCAGCAGCATTCAATTAAAGAGGAATAAAACTCAGAGAGCTGTCTTCTCAATGGACCCAAATATCATGCAGTTAATTAAGTGTTTTTAAGGATTCTGTAAGCTCATGAGATATCTGAGTGATACCAGCCTCTGTTAAGAAGGGGAGAATCTTTATCAATACCATTGAAGGCAAATAGTCTAGGAAAAAAGACTCACAACATGTTCCCAGAGTGGAAAGGAATATAGCCTTGATTCTCATTTTTTCCGTGTCTTCATAACATTTTATACAACCTCTTCTTTGTGAGCATTTTTAATCCAGTGGAGAAAGTGTGTGGCAGTTAAACCTTCCCATCTTAGGGATGAGCTAAATGTTTGTGGACCCTTTCATGGTTCCTTATACCCCAGCATGACATACAAAGACCATGTATCAGTACAGATATCCAAAGAAGAGTCTCCTGATTTGATCTTTAAAAGACCATCTGCAATAGCTCGATGTCTTGGGGTGATAATCTGCTTTCAAAGATGGAATGTTCTTTTAATCAACAGCAAAATGCACCTCACCAAGAGGAAGTTTGAAGAAGGGACAAAATTTAAAAAAGGACAAAAAGGTGGTGTGTTTTGTATTCTTTTCTTCACAGTGTTTTTTAAAATGTCCAACAGTACAAAAATAATCACATAAACCGTGGTTATAACCACTGACCAATATTATTTATGTCCTTTTTTTCTAGGCAAATTGTACAAACCTATTTTCCGATATTAAGGATATATCCATCAGTTTAAGAACAACTGGAAACGGCTATAAAGAGGATATTTTTTTTAACCTCTGGTTAAGGATATATGATCCAATAGCAAGAAGTATCATTTTCAGTTATTGAATGTATGGTCTTCCCTCTTAAAAGAAAATCTTTCTCAAGTGGACACAATGTTAGCATGTATAAATACTGGATAAAACAAAAGTTGTAGAAGAAAGCAGTGTTGGTATAAACAACAGAAATCATCAGACTTGTAGTATATTCATCATCCTATAGTGTCAGCCTAATTTTGCTTCCACCCAAATAATTTCCAAAAATCTTACTCCCTTTGCTTGGGTGTAAACTAAACAGTTTTGAAAATCCCATCTCTGGGGCCTTGAAATCTCATTATATTAGTGAGGGGCAGAAATAATTGCTCATGGTATAAAGCAAAGCTAAATTTGAGCTGTAAGAAAATATGAAATTCTGAAAATGGTCAAAACACTGTTTAGAAGAAAAGGTGGAACTACTCTGTGAGTTGAGAGTGCAAGTTTGTAGTTTCTGAGTGAATCAACGGATTATGCCTTTGGTTGCCTATGAAAAATAAATAACAATAAGACAAAAGAAAAAAAAAGGCAAACCAAAAATCCACCAAAGTCAACCTGTAAGTAATTAAAAGTTTGTACATAGATTGATTTTTAAGACAATGTTATTTTGAACTTTGTATTTCTGTACTTGTGACAAGCATTCATCTGGAATAATGAAACACTCTGAAATGCAATTAAAATCAATGTCTTTCTTTGACATATACCCATTACATGCATTGCTTTTGGTTTCTCTTAAAAACACAGTACTTTCTAAGAAGCATCAAACCAGCATCTGCTGTCAATGAACAGTGTTCGAAATGTTTTGATAGTAATAGCAGAATGACAGACTTCTCTCCTCCAGAACGTATTTGAACATTGTGGCAATTTTTGTCTTTTTTTCATATTTAATTTTATGGTATTGAATTCATATTTTTAATTTTTATTTTGCAACATGTTTTACACCTACTTATTATATGCTACAATCGAATTCACAAGCTGCCCAGTTGACTACTCAGTGTAAATTGTTATTCAATATAAATAATTATGTCTCACTTATTCCAAGAGAATAAGGCTCTATTGTGCAGATATTTTTCAATTGAATGTGCTTTAAATTGTCCAGGCAGAAAAGCCTATTTAAGGTATTGCCTGTTGACACAAAGAGCAGATATTATTTGAACTTTCAATAAAATGCAATTTTTAAATTTAGCAGGCACAAATACATTCATGAATCAATACTTTTATATCAGCCCCAAATATGAAGAAAATTCAATGAAAAATGTAACACTGCATAGATTAAAGATAAATATCTCTTGGTAAAGTGAGAATCGTGTCTCTCCTCCACTCCATGCCATGTAGCGACCTCTAGTCCACATGTCAAAGACTAATCTAGGTGGGCACAAATTGTACAGTTGCACAGTGGAAGAAAGCTTACATTGCTTAACTTTGGCATTTCCGTCACGCAAACTGTCACCTCATCAAAATCTCTTACAAAATGTCAGCATAACAATCTGCTTGAATGTTAGTCTTTCAGTCATTTGGGGATCAGATGTGTCCTCCTTTATGCTACTTTGTGTATTGTTCCTTCACACTTCACGTTCCTATCCTGTTAACACTTGTGAGGGACTCTTGACATTTTTGTTTTGTCAAAACGTGGTCTGAAAAGTAATTTTCCCCCGGTTTCTTGGGGCAAATTTTTTCTTTTAATCCTAGAAGTATATCTGTTGAAAGAGAGGCTAAGTTCTAGAGCTCCCTCTGGCATTGGAGGCCAATACTGTATTTATCAAAGGGAGAGGAAGAAATCCCTGGACAAATAGAGACTCACTTTCTGCAAGAGAAGTTTTTTCCTATCCGATCTAATGTGTACACTGAAAAAGGAGATCTATATCCCAGGTTTTGGTTTTTTTTTTAATAATAAACTATGTATTGTCATCTGTGTAACCAGTGACTGGATATTCGGTATCTAAGCTTTTAGTAATTTAAATCCCTTGGCCTCCTTTCATGTTTGATACGTTATTCTGTTCTTTTAGTGATCTCATTCTAGAGCTTAATCATTTGTGCATCTAGGTGTTTTAAATGTTTTAGTCCACAGGTTCTCACAGAAGAATGGAATATCTAATAGGTTCAGGTTGTTTTATTTATTGAAATTCAACAAAAAATGATACCTATTAGAAGAATCCACTATAAAAGCCAATAAATCAGTAGCAATTTTACCCTGGCAAGAAATGCTACTCTTTACCCAGGTATAATTTGGGTTGAAAAAATCAAATGTTTATATAATTAAAGCAGTGATATTTGACTACCTCCTAAAAAGGGCAGTGGGTACAATTTGTTTTCTTTCTCATAATACTCTCTAGTTCTACTTAGTGAGAAATGTGTTAAGGTTTATTGGAGAGTTCTTTGTTAGATGGTGTGTTTTTTAGTTTTTCTTTCTAAGCAGGGGCTGTTGCACTTATTGAGAATTAAAAATTTAAGAAGACTTTGAACCATTTACACAAAAGAGACCTTAGCTGAACAGCCAAATTGACATATGAATCTGTGTTTCAACCCCAAGAAAGAAGAAATAAATTTTTCTTATATTTAGAGGACATCTGACACTTTCTGAGATAAAGCTCAGAAAAAAGGAGCCAAGGAGAACCAGATTGGCTTATTGTTGCCTGAGAAAAGATGTCGTAATAAGTAGCAGCTAAGTAGTTGGAAGAATAGTTACTGGTGACTGCAGAGAGTTCAGAGATCTTTCTTCAGGGAACAAGTTAAAGAGAATCTCCTTTCAGCAAAGGACAGATTTTGCAGGATCAGAAACTGGATTATGCAATAAAAGAAGCAAAGCAGAAACTGAAGCTAATATCACTGAATAAAATGAAGAGCCAAATGCAGCTGCTCAGAAGGACCATATTGAAAAGACAGAAAACAGAAGGATAAAAAGCAAACCTTCTCCCTTTCCCTGCAAGGAAAGAAACTGAAAATTGAACTGAAATGATGGAATCACAAACGTAGGTAAAGTAAAAGAAAATGGAAAGTAGGAATCAAGAGGTCTCCCAAAGAAGAGTCAATACATCAGAGACTTATCACAAGTTGACAGTCACATCTTTGGACAATGATAACTGGAATCAATTTTAGAACATCAGAACATCTCCTTGTATGTAGTGTTTCATTGTTGTTTTTCAGGATGCTAAGAAATGATACAGCATGAGAGACTTCTCTTTGTTCACTTCTTAACTTCTTTCCTTACTCAGAATCCCTCTGGGAATTGACAGCCATTTCTAACACCAATTCAGCCTTTCTGCTGCTATATACAGCAGGGGTAATGCACTTGTGTTCTGGGCTATTACACAAGCTCATGAACTTGTGGGTGGCTTCTGTTTTGTGCGTGACAGTTTCACAACAGTTTCCTAGGTAATACGTTAATTTTACTGATTTTCAAAAAAGAAAATCAGTGATTTCTAATGGAAAGTCTTTTCTACCAATCTAATCAACTAAATTAAGGCACCCCTTTGATTTAAAATTGCTTTTAGAGAGTATTATTTTTTTTGCCACTATCCCTTTTTAAGTTTGCTATGGGCTAGAATCTTAAAGCTTGTGGTCTTAGCAAAATCTAGGCAAAACTGTTAGAGTGATCTTGGAGTCTTTAACTCTTCCCCACTGAAATAGCAGATTTAGTTAGGTGGAGGAGAGGGGACTGGAAAGAAAAAGGAAGAAGATCTGCACTCACACCTACAGGCTTGTTCATAACCCTACTCACATCTCTGCCATAGAAGGGTACTTGTCCCTTGCCTTGCTGTTGTATAAAATTTCAAGTTCTCTTGTCGTAGAGATATTTTTCTTTCTACTTTCGTGAAAAAATCAAAATGTATTTACATCAGTAGTTCACTCCATTTGTCTGACATGGATAACAGGGGTATCACAGTTTGCCATGTATCAGCTCAGCTTGCATAATTCTTCCTTGGTTTCAAGGGCCCTTGGTTGCCTTTTCAAAGGCAAAAGGCTTTTCCAAAAGGCAGCATCACTGAGAGGGAACTTGCAAAGACTGAGGTCCTCTCAAAACCTCTGTACTGCTCAGAGTTCTGCTTGGTTACTGTAGAGTGTGAAATGAAAATTCAAGTGAGCTAGAAAGTTACGTGTTTAAATTTTTATTTGATATATTTGATGTTCTTTTTAGGTACAGAAGGGTTCTGGAAGAGTATCTTTGCCTTTGTCTCCATCCTCACAGGTTGACTTTGCTCCTGGTTATTCTCTTGACAGATTTCCCAACAGTTGAAGGAAGTCTGATTGTGCAGCAAAGGTGTTGTGTTGGGCCAGAAGCTGACCTTCATAAGGCATGCTTGATGCAGGGTGTCCATGGGAGAGATAGGTCTGCTTAAATGCTGTCATGATGGGGCAACTCATGGGACAAGACGTGGTGAGCTTGATACAGCCATAATCAGGATAAGGCTGTCGAGGAACTTTGTGATCTTAAAGCTGCTTAACTTATTTTGAACACTCATAGTCAGAGGAATTATGTCAGATGTCTTAGGTTGTTTTGCTTCAAAGACTGCTTGCAATTTTATTTTTATTTTACATCCTGCTCTGTTTCCATAGTTGTATGGGCTATACATCAGTTCATTTAGAATATCTGGTGTTTTTGCTTTAGCAGCAAATAAAACTAGTCACTGACTGAATAATTTTTTTCTGAAAACTGATTGTGAAAACTTCATGAATGAGCTCAGAAAGAAATAGGTTATAAAATTTATTTCATCTGAGTATGTTTACATCTCTGAGTATGCCTTCCCTGGCAAAATGAGCCTGTTTTCTCAATAAAAGTGTTTAAAATGTTGTTCAAATAAAAGTAAGAAAATTCTGACAACTCTTTTGGGCTGAAAAAAAAAAAAAAAAGGAAGGATATTGAAAGTGATTCAGAAGCCCAAAAGCCTAGCAATGCTCCTTCTCTGAGCTAGGAAACAAGCAGCTGCCTATGAGAGAGGAAACTGAACTCGGAATAGGAAGTAATTCACCTACAACTCAATGACACTTCTTACCCTACCTCACACTATAAATATCAGTGATTGCTGGGCTGCATCCCCCAGAGCAGTTACTGCTCCTGTTAAAATGTTATGGGTCATTCTGAATTGTGTTGTAGAAAAAGCCTTTTATACAAATCTGATCTCTTTGGTTGAGGAATCTACCACACACATAAATTGGTCTCCTTCCCCATTCAGTCTAAACTTCATTTTGCTCTACTTTGCCTGTATTCACCGCAGGGGTGGGGTTGAGGTGGGTGTAAAATATTTTCAAAGATTTTTACAAGCATATTGCAATCCCTGGAGGAAATGTTTTGTGTGCGTGGTACAGAGATCTAGTACTGCCCATCTTGGTTTACTCTAGGTCAACTTCTAGCTTAATTTATACCCACAACACAGATAAAACATGTTAGAAATTATATCTGTCTTGGATTGAATTAGATGAAGTGTTACATTTCAGTCTCATGGTTGATATTCAGAGTGTACTTTGAAGAGTCAGTTTTAAATTATATTGCTCATAAAAAGTCAACCAATATTTGTTGACCAAGGAGCTAGTTAAGGAGTATATGGACTAGTTAAGGAATCACAGAATGGTTGAGGTGGGAAGGGACCTCTGGAGAGCATCCTGTTCAACCTCCCTGCATGGAGACTCCACAACCCCTCAGGGCAACCTGTGCCAGTGCTCAGTCACCCTTGGTATGAGTGAGAGAAACAGTCTTTGTGTTGATGTAAGGATATTTTCTCCTATGTTCCTATACTCTTCTGCTATACATGGACAGCTTTGCAGTCCTCTAGAACCCAGAATGTTTCATTCAAGGAGAACGTATATGGGACACAAATATGTTAGATATTAAAATTTCTATTCTTCTACCACTTGTAATGTGTTAAATGCAGTGATATTTACACTTTGCTTCAATTACTTGTAAGATTGCCTAAGCAGTAAAAATGGAGTTGTAAACACATTTATTCATACATTAACAGTTATACCCTTGAGAATGTTTCAAGCAAAACTGCATTCAAATAGGCTGTTTATTTGTTTTAAGGACTTTTAAAAAAATCAACAATTAAATAGTCCATCTGTTTCCCAAACACTTCTAGTTAAACATTTGACTATACAGTTTTGAAAAGGCAATTTTCCTAAATTGAACATTCTGTGTTGCATGTGTATAAATCCTTGACTGCTACAGGGAAGCAACAAAGTAGACAAAAGCTTGGATTTGCCAAATTAAAATATGGTGTATTTCAGTGGAATTACACCCACTTATAGTACATCAGGTTACCCTTTTTCTCTTTCTTCTTAGAAAAGTAGAAGTTAAAATATTCTGTTCTGAAAGGTGGGTTAATCTTACAATTAGAGAGCAGAATGAATGGCTCTAAAATCACTGGGAGAATACTTTTAGCATGTATTTGTGGAAATCGCTTTTCAAAATGTGTTAATATCCCATAGTTGTCTTTTTCCTACATTTTAATATTGGGCTAGTAACTGCTGATATACCAATTAAAATGATGCTCCACTCTAAAGCCATTCCAAAGATTTGCTAATGTTAAAAATGCATACAGAAAAAAAAAAAGTGTGATTAAGGATAATTTATATTTTTCATTAAATGAATGGACATTACTCTCAGAATAAAGTTATTTGTTATTAATGGAAATTCATGATTACTATTAATTACACATTTTTAAGTGCTTTCATTTTAACTTGTCAGCAATTTCCAAAAGCAAAATGATGAGCTCCAACTTTCAACATTCTGAACTTTACTAAATCGTGTCAAGATTTTCCTTTGGGCAAGTGTTTCCTTTTTTGGCAAGCATTTCTTCCATTTGGTAGTAACCACCCCTTCAGTCTTCATTTTATTGCCTCAAAATGCTACTTTTAACACTGTTTTATTTTTTTCTAGGGTAGAAATACCATGAGGATACTGAAGCACATTTTAAACTTTTCTTTTATTGCCCCTACTATTATTGGGTGTTAATATGTGCAGTCAGGCATAGGAGTTTAATTCAATATACTCATGGTTTTTCTTTGCATGTAAGTTAGCTAGCTAATGAATGAAATCTAGTTTCTGGATTTTTTAAATTTTTTTTTAATGGGGTCTGGCAACAATTCAAGAAATAATTCCTTGAAATGATTGCATTTTGACTCATCAGAATATATCTCCAGAAATCAATCTGTATATGCAAAACTGTCATGGAGGCTGAATCACTTTGCAATAGCAGATGGCAAGACAGATGTTTCAAATGTATGAGAGTTGTAAAGAAACATCAGCACTCTGAGGAATGA
Source organism: Pachyramphus minor (assembly GCA_013397135.1). NCBI lineage: Eukaryota > Metazoa > Chordata > Aves > Passeriformes > Tyrannidae > Pachyramphus > Pachyramphus minor. The sequence goes on along the minus strand of VYXB01008931.1, from coordinate 82,931 downwards.
ATATATTGTCTTCAATGATCCTGAAGATGCCAAATATATTGACATGAGACAAGGCAAATTCTGCTTTACTGTTTTTTAGAAGGGTTTCACGACCATGACAAGGAATACTATTTGATCCACTCTGTCTTTGAATTACAGTACAGAAATTTAAAAATACAGAAGCCTGCTCAAAACCCTGCCAAACCAATCAGGAGGAATATTTACATAGGAAAGAAGCTAGATGGTCAAATAATATAAGAACAAAAAGTAATAAGGAGCAAACATTTAAACAGGCATGTCCTAAATGTGTTTGCGTCATATCTTCCTTCTGCCTCTGTGAAAATTGTCTAAATCTTAGCATACTTTTAACAAATCTCCCTGATTTCATTTTAGCATTTTTTTTACAATTTTGCCATTCCTATTTAAACACACTTTCCTGTTTAAATTCTTATTCTGGCATGCTGTCTGTGACTTTCATTCAATGTATTTACTCATTTCATCTCATTAGGATCTCACTGTTTGTTTAATCTTTTTAGACTGGAATTTTCTTTGCAAACAAGCAAAGAGGAATCCTTCCTTCCCTACTTGCTGCCTTCCCGCCTTCCTTCTTCTCTCTGATCTTACCAAATATTTGAATTCTAGGCATTCATTCACAGTCAACACTTTTCATTTCCTTCCCCTTTTAGCAATGATCCTGCCAATTCTGGATATCTTTTTTAGCTTTTTTTTATTGGTGTGGTGTCAGAGTAGGAGCACTGGGAGGTGGATGGAGGTTGGTGATTGAAGGGTGACTGCATAAACCCAAGAGGAAGCAAATCTACTTAGTGAAAAGGAAAGGAGAGCCTGGTCCAAGGACTGGGGCTCACATATAGCTGGCAAGAGGTTGAATAGAAGAAGATATACAGGGAAATAAAAGGAAAAAAGAAAGGAGTAGCCAGTTGCTTCTGGAGAACAGAGAGGTCTGAAAGCTGAAAGTCTGACAGAGATAAAATTTGAAGTGATACACAGTGAAGTGAAGCGTAGACAAGATAATTTAGATTTAGCTGGAAGTCTAGAAGTAAAACATAGATTTTAGCAAGGGTATAAAGAAAGAAAAAGTGATTTAATGGCAGGTTGCAGGCTAGGTAAGAAAGACAGAAATGAGACCATGGGAAATCAAAAGATATTGCAACTTAAATTAAGTTTATGGAACACAAAAACTGCAAGAGGAAATATGTCTCATATACTGTGATGACTTCACCTGTTGCCACAACACTGGATTTATGGATGAGTCACCAGGGATGAATATTACCTTATTAATTTGAAGAGGATAAAAAGTTAATATTAATCTCAAATGGACAACAACCCCCCCAAGTTAAAAAAACTAGCTGCAAGCAATTTACAGATATTAAATTAAAGGATTTATTGCTGGTATGTCTTAGGAGAATTGAGGAAAGGAAAACAGGAGGTAAATATGGCTTTTGGGGGCTTTCTTTTTTCATTTTAGTCTGCGTAGATTGTGATTGTTGTAGAATGCTGCTCTACTCTTTTTACACTTTTCTTGACTTCCTTTATAGCAACAGCAAAATTAATCCTTCTGCTTGTAAAACGGTAAAAGACATCTAGCTTTGAAAATTCAGTCCCCTCCTTCTTTTACTTTACTACAATGATGGTGACAGAGTTGAGCCCAAACATCAAAATCTAGACCCAAACTCACAGCAAAATACCTGACAACAAGCAAACTGCACAGATAAAAATGAGGATAATTTCTGAATCCTTGCTTAACCTAAATTTATCTATCAATGATATTTTATTGTTAAATATGTTTTAATTAATATTTAGCAAGTTCCCAAAATTGTCTAACTGCTCTATGAAACAGAAGAAAAGTACAAGGTCCCACCCCTAAGAATCTGTGGCTCTGATTCAGATGTGAAGAGGCAAGTAAAGAAGCAAGAAAAAGGGTGTAAGGAGAAAGAGATATCCAACAGAGTAGGCAGGTTGTTTGGCTGCATTTCACCTCTGTGGTCAGCTAGTTAATGTTACATGCAAGAAGGAGGAGTTCACAACTGTCCTAGACTCAAAACAGAATTAAACTGTGCATTTGGTCTTCTTCCTCTCTAGCATTTTTTAAAAAATGTGCTAAGAGTGTATAAGCCTTCCAAAAAGCACTAACTCAGCTAGTAGGTGGTAAAATTAACGTGCTAACATTTTACTGGCCAGTCATATTATATAATGAATTGGGAAAAATTGCTTATCTCATTTAGCTACATAATTAGTTATCCCTTGACACGGAGTAGCCAGTCTCCCTATCCCACCCAGCAATTTGCCTTCCTTTTTGCCATGGAGCCTCTAGACACCTGTGATTTTGCACAGTGCTTGAAACTTATTCATGCTATTTTCAAACACTGCAGGACACAAGTTTCCAAGTACTAAGATACTGCAGTACCCTGATGTCAACAGACCTCTTTTACTTTTTTCATGATGACAGGTTTGCTTTCCTAGAGTGAGGAAGAGGTGTTCTCTCTGGTGGCCAGATTATATAGGCTGTATTGAAGTCTAAATGTAGTCCCCAACATTAAGAGAATTGTGACTATGTCAGCTCTGATTATTGTGTGAAGAAAGAGGTGAACAGCCTCATAAATACAATGTAATTGCATATTTCAAGACATGGATTTCGTCAGGCATTTAGCAGTCAAAGAGGAAGATGTTGGTTCTTGTCACTATAAAGAATACAAGATTTTCCATAAAAGTAGATAAAATCAAGTAAGAGCTTTTTATGTTTCTTTTTTTTCATCTGAGATAGTTAAATGGAATTGTACTGGATAAGTGGAAAAAAAAAAAGACATTAAATGAGTGTTTTGGAAAGATGTTACTTCTAAAATAAAAATATTCTACCAAAGTGAGATTGCCAGTGCTGCATGCAGACAAGCTTTATATTAATTATCTGTGTTCATAAAGTAAGAATGATTACATCAATAAAGAGTGATTCATAGTTAAGTGGTGCCTTTCAACCATATGACATCTATTGAGAACAAACAGTGTTCTCCAGATGGAAGCCAGCTAATGCATTAACAACATAATTACAATGATTACAGCTGTGACAAAGGGTATGAGTGGCTTTCAACCACAGCATACAACAGTTTACAAGAAATGCATTTTTTTTTGTTAAATATGTTGAAATTGGACCTGTAGAGCAACCAGAAAGAAATTGGACCTCTTGGCTTATACGAGACACTGCAGAAATTGATAAGAAAGAAGCTATTAAGAATGCAAAAAAAAAAATATCTAAACCCAAGATAGTATTCTGCCATTATTGTTATGATATTGCTGTGCTGTCTGTGAGTGTTCATGTGCATACATATGATGAAAAAAAGAATAGTTCCTGTTTTCAGATACACACCCACAAGAAAATAGACTGATGGATGGGGTTCTTATCACTGGCTTTCTGACTCTTGGCTCCCTGTACTTGAAATGTACTTGAAATGAGCAGACCCTTTTGGAGTGTGATTTATTTTGCTCTGTTTTAAACTTTGATTTTTGAGTGGAATTATTTTTGAAGAAACTTATTTGCTCCTCTCAAGAAAGAGAACTAGGATGTACTCACATATGTACACTTCCATGGTAAAAGTCTTCATCAATACACCCTTGAATGAATACAGAAAGACAGATGAAACAGTGCTGACATAAATAAGACCATTCGTCTAAGTTAAGAACAACCGTAATACCCTAATGTAAGGTGTCCTGTGTGTATCAAAGCAAAAGAGAGCCTTGAGAAAGGCAAGACAGGTTGTTATTTAAAGCATACTCATCCCAGAGACGAGGCATTGTGTGGAAAGAAGTGGAAAATAGTGAAGATTTAAAAATTTAACAACACTGAATGTTGCAGGTATGTTGTGAATGGAGCTCTGCCTGTGAGGTGAAAGCCTGTGAAGGGCTTTTGAAGCAGAGAAAAATGTGGGTTTGCAGAAAGGTTGTTGGTCAGCAAACACAAGAGGAAAGCTTATCCTGAAACCCAGCAACCTGAAGTATGCTACCACACAGACCTTTGCAGTTTGACATGCAGTTTGACACCTCTCCCAAATCCACCATAGACACAAATCTGCACTGAAATTTCTGTTTCTAAGGAGACAGTTCACCCACAATCTGATGTCTTCATACCACTACATATACTGCAACATGACTGAACAGGCTGAATGATAAAAAGGACATTTATTAAGTAGTACTTTAGGTCAGATATTTTATTAAAGAGCTGGAAAAAGTTTGTATAAAATGAAAAATTTTATTAACATTCTGTTAAATTGTATTAAAAATCTGAGACCTTAGAGTTCAAAGAATAATTCCCCCTCCCTATCTCCTCCCAGCAGCTAACCCCATCAGATCCCAGCCCTTCATCCATTTAAAGAGAGGTGGGAATAGCATCCCAGCCCCTCATCCATTTAAAGAGAAGTGGGAATATCATCTCTCTGTAGGTATGACCTTCCTGTTGATCCCCTCTAAATTGTTTTTACACCTTCTAGGTTCAAGATAAATCCTTCTTCCTTTCCTTCTCCCTCCTTAATTCTCACATCCTAGTGCAGTGAAACAGAGCACTGATAGCTTATCTAGCAGCAGAAGCAAAAATTAACTTTGCTATTTAAAGCACTTTCTGCCTTATTACAGTTGGAAGCCTTTTTCAATCTGCAAATTGCATATCATAACAAGTATTAGCTATACATATGTTCTGTTAAATTAATAATCTTTATTGTGGCCTTAGCTTTTGGCAGGGACTACTTGTTGCAAGCCATTATTACTTACTGAGAGAGGCTTGAGAAATGTTCTGTCAAAACCATCTTCTCCCTCTTTTATCCCAATCTGTTACTTTTAGAGATACCTAACATTACAATAAATAAAAAATCTAGACAGATTTTTAGGTACTGTTTGTAAAAGAACAGAATAAATCATAAAGCAGCATTAGAAAGCTGCATACATCCAGCATTTTTCCAGTTCTGTTCATCATATATCGAAGGGATAGAGTATAACTAGAAAAATTACTAAGAGAGTCCACAAAAGTCACCAGAAACATAAAAAAACTTTTGTACAGAAGCTAAGTAGAGAAAGAGATTTGAGATTGGGAAAATACATCCAAATATCAATAAAATGGAAATTTATATAAAGATGGAAATATCATTTATTCAGTAATTACCAAAGTGAAAAAAAAAAAGAGTACACTGACTGATATTATTTGTCATGTTTAGAATGAACTGACAAAATAACTAAAGATTAAACTGAGATTAGTTTCCTCAATATGTTGTGCTGTCCAAGTTTTGGGCAAATTCAAGGGAATAGACTTGCCCAGGCTTACTGGGTACTATGGTCCCAGTGGTCTACGTGTCAAGAATTCCCTGGATGATTGTTCTCTAGTAAATTTCAGTATTTTCATTGGAAAGAAGGGGGTGGAATAACTTTTTATATTTCCTTGTCTACAGGCCCCCAGATCAGCAGGACTAAATCAGTTGGCTCACATCACCTTCACCAGCAGTTTCAGATGAGCCATCTGACTTTGCCTTGAGCTGAAGAAGTTTTACCTTGAATACTCAAGTCCATTTGGCTCAGACAAGTTGATTAAAGCAGTTTGTAGATGACTTCATTTTAACCTCTTCAGCTTTTTGTAGTAAGAGCGTATGAGTTATGCTACCTTGAATTAAAAGTTAGTTAAATCACTGGGTGATTGGATCAGTTTAAACCCATTTTACAAAGTAGACCAGGCCTGTGAAAATATGACCTCATTGACACCATTATTATGTTTTTTACACGTTCACCCTTATGCCAAGTGCACTAATGAGCTAGAAAGGACGTGATTAGAAAAAGCAGTACAGGCAGTTTTTATTGGAGCCTCATAAGAATAAGAGAAACTCTGGTGGGGAATCTTCAAAGCATGGAGCGAAGCATAACAAACAGCCTGTCATGAAAGTTGCTGTGTTCTTTAGGAATATAGTAAAAGATAATTTTTGCTATAATTTAAATCCTTGATCCAGAACAAAAGAAACCTTGACACTTCCGTAACTACCCAAATATGACTATGCCACTAATGTTTTGAGGTAAGACTGATGATGACTGATTCATGGTACCCGGCTACTTTAAATTTTTTAGTTGGAGATACACATCGCTAAACTGAATTTGATAAGTAGTTTACTGGAATTGCCAAGTTGATACTTTACTGCTTATAGAGTTTTCATGCTTCTAACTGAATTTACAAGCAAAATCTTGGGCAATAGCTTATAAATGTGATTAATCTCTGTGCTTCTGCTTGTACCGTTGCTCTTTAACTAACACCAACTTGTGTAACAGCAATATGTTTAGGGACTTCATATTGCTGATTTTGCTGGTCCATTTTACTATGGCCTGGCTTGTGCTTCATGAAACTGATAGCATTTACTGGGCACAATATAAAACCACTATTATTGAGGTAAAGTATGTGTTTTATGTATTTTTTAGAATCTAATGGAGTTTTTTCAATATTTATTCCTTCCCTGCATCAACTCTTCTGATTCTTAGCCTTTTGAAGTGAAATTCCATATGGTCCCTCCCAAATAAAACATAACTGTTTTATCTGAGTTTTTGTTTGAAATAGAATAATTTTAAGAAACATTAGAATTTTTCTGGATCTCCATTATGCAAGTGGTTGCATTTGGTCCTATCACCTGTATAAAAATTTTATATATCAAATGCCAGTGACTAAGATTCTTCATAGCCTTTATTAAGGGAGGGATCAATTTGTTGATATTCCTTCTATGCAACAGCAACAACAACAGAGAAGACATTCTTGTTTCAGGTGAATCTCTGGAGGTTCAAATTTTTCCCTCAGATGAGTTTGTTGACTTTTTGATCACTTCCTGATGATTATCCAGTTAATTTTTGGATTTAATTATTCATTAACATGATGGAAAAAAGTGAGGAAAAGTTAGTAGTTTCATATTCAGAAAGTGCAGGAGCAGTTTCATCTAAAGCAGGATACTGGGAGATGAAAAATGGGAACTAATTCCCTGCTATTTGGGAATGGATTTGTGCTTCCTGAAGTATGTTCATTTTTTGTTGTTAAAACTTGAAGGAGGCTCCAGCTGTCCTCAGAGCCCTTGTCCAATAGGAAGTGTTCTGATAATATATTTTTTCTGCACATTTATTATAAAAAATAACTGCAGTGTCTCTGATACAATTAACTTCATTGAAACATCTGGCAAATTCTCATTTTTAAAAAGAAGACCCCTGTGGAGCATTCCAGTTGCAAAGAGGATATAAATTATAATGAAAAAAATCATGGCATATAAAACACAAGACAATATTGTCAGTGGTGGTATACAGAGGACTAGATCACACTTTTCACAGTACTTAGTCAATGGTAATATGTGTTTGCATCTGTCTTCATTTGAGCTTAAGCTGAAGTTAACATGCTAGCTTCCTGAGACCTCCTTGATTACATAAAAATCCCTTTTTTAGTATAAGATGAGAAGCATAGATCAGTGTTTTACTTTGTTACCAGATATATTTGAAACCCAGATTCTGATGAGAAATATAATTTTTAGAATTTGTTCTAGTGCATTTTCAAATAAAATACCTTTGCTGTGTTAGGTTGGAAATTGAGGCAGAATTCCCACATCCTTCAGAGAAATAGGCCTAGATAAAAAGTAGATACTGGGAAACAAGGAAACATGAAATTTGAAAAATGAAACACTTGCCCTGCCCCATTTTGAATTCAGCTTTGGTGAAAGTCCTGGATACAGTGCTCACCATGGCAGAGAAGAACCTGCAAATAGTCACATGTGAATGAAGCTTTGCAAATGTTAAAGGGACTTGGCATCTTTGAAAGCAATGTACAACCACAAACCCCAGCCTTTCTAGAGGGCCAAAAACTAGAGGATGGAGGTCAACTGGCAACACTTGCTGATATGGCTTTTCTCAGTGACCCTTTTACTGGAGAAAAAACACTGTGTTATTCCAAAGGGACACTACTAATCCCAAGAACTTCTGACAAATAATGAATACTATAAGAATGTCACAAAAACCTTTATAAATGCTTATGCATATAAAGCCGAGCAGCACCGGCAAGTTGTGGAGGCTCACAGATTGAACTCAGGTTCTGTGTTCATGATCCAAAGATGTGTCATGAGCTTCCCGCAAGCATTCCTGAATTTCCGTGGTATTTTGGACTGACATATATGAGCAACTCTATGCCACACACTGAAAGGAAATAATAGCTGGGATGCTGACGGTGACACCAATCCACAAAGGTGATGAAGTCAATAATACACCTGAGCATCAGGCTGGCCCAAAACAGAAAGGGCATATGACCATTCTGTTTCCTTCTGTTGTCCAGTCTGTTTAGGTCTGGATTTTGGGGAA
>VYXB01008931.1:1582-74562 GCA_013397135.1 Pachyramphus minor | reverse complement strand
GGGGGGGGGGGGCAGAGAAGAGAGCAGAAAGGGTTAAATCTCAACGTAGGAAAATGGATTGATTTGTCTCAGAGCAGTGGTGTGTGGGGAAGGAACATGTCTATAGAAAGAGTCCTTCTGGCTCCTGTCAATGTTCCTTTACTGGAGAGTTGTTGGCACTTCAGATGAAGGTAAAAATTACCCTGAGAATACACTTGGGAAACAGCATAGGTAGAAATGTCTTTCTGACCATTTCGGGACATGAGCCAAGAGACCTGGGGCTTGGTTTGAACATGCTGTTAATGTACAGCTGCCAATACTATCAGCTTGCTGAGGTGATGCAGGGAATCTGGCTCTTCCTGTGGGCCAGCAAAGAAACAGAAACATCTGTGTACACATACACTCCATGGAGACCACTATGACAAGCCAAATGAATCTCAGACACAGAGACTGAAAAAATATTAAAGGGTACTAGCACACCGAGCCTACTCTATCTCTCTCAGTAAAACAGGTACAATGTTAAATTGCCTTGCATCTCTCAAATTGTTCTTTCTACAAGATTGAAATAGTCTTACTTTCAGCTTTATTCTGCAGGACTGCATATAGCTTTTTTAGCAAGGTGGAAAAAAGATTCCATCCCTGCAAACCTTTCTGTGTGCAAGTGCAGACACCTATCTGTGCCTTCACAGTCTCTTGTTAAACTGGTAGAGTTCTTAAATTCTCACATTTAAAAGGTTGTTTTCCTGCTTGGGACATTTTTATATCTCTCTTTTGAACTCTAGTTTGTATTTTTGTGTCTTTATTAATTCATTGTGAGAACAGCTGCTTCCTAAGCTGTGTACTGCACCAGGTCACAGTTTAGTTTTCCGCAGTCTTCTTTGGAGTGTGCTAGTGTTTCAGGATGCCCTTACTCTGGACCATGATCCTGGGCACAATGCTGATAAGAGGAGTATCTTCTCTTCCCTCCATCTCATATGTGGGAGTTTCCAGAGAGGAAACTGAAAAATTAGGTACTTGTTCTTTCTTTATCAAGAAAAGTAAGGTGTGGCAGGGGAAAAGTTTTCTGTAAAGCCGAACAGAAGGATAGGAAGGAAGGAACAGTGCAATCAGGTCTCTGGCTGCAAGGACAGAGGTAGGAGGTGAGCATCCCAGAAGCCCAGAACCCTAGGACAGTTATTCCAGATCAACACAAACACTAAAAATCTGTGATTTCAACATCCTCTCAGATGAGCTGGACCACCTCCTGAACAGTCCTGAATATGCTCCCTTTTTTTCTTATTTTCCCCCCATCTGGAAGGACTTCCTAACTCTTTTTGGTTACATTCAGATGTCACTTTGAAGTGGTGATATGATGTCTCTAAGTTTATTGTCACAATATTCTAAAACATCAGCAGTCTGTGACCTACAAACTTCTCGTCTTGATGCCAAATGTATTAAAACTTGCAGCAGGTTATAAGCATTTAACTAGGGAATGTAGTATTCTGAAACAGTAGTTTGTCTTCTTCATTACTTAATGCTCCACCAAATTTTGCATCAATTGTAAAATTTATCAACAATGATTTTATGTCATCCTTTAGTTTTCATATCTGCTGTATTTTATAGTATAATGCAATTATGAAGCAATATTCTGTTGTGGACTATATGAAGACATTTGTTTTGATTACTCAAAATAAAATGCTCAAATTGCCATGGGAGCTTTTAAAAATAATGCAAAAGAAAGGATAAATAATACAATAAAACTATGAAACTTGAAATCTGCCCCAAACCATGACAAATCAGTTCTGCACTGCTGTAAAGGACAAGACACTATACAATTCTCTTTTGGCTTTTCAAAAAACAAGAGTATATAACACTGAGTGTTACTCTGTCCCTCAGATCAGCCAGAGTGAGGCTCCTTTAGGTCAGCTGATGGCAAATCCAAGACTGCTTTGACACAAGGACTCATTAAAGCAGGTAGTTTTTAGCCTGAGTGCTTTTGCCACTCTCTATGCAGCGTGAAGCAGCTCCCTCTAACTTTCCTGAGAAAGGCTCAAAACCTGTGAGCACTAAAAATTTTTTCTGCAGCACACAATGTAATGGTCATTCTTAAAGAGAAGATATCATTTCCATGCAAAAAGAAAATTTAGGCAAATCAGGACTGCCTCAGTGCTTCTAGAGTGGCCTGTGTGTGGTGGCCCTGTGCTTCACAGACCTGGATTGAGTGATGTTTGGGATACTGTTATGATTGTAATGTTATGGTTGATGATGCATTGTGACAGCAAGCAGGTTCCTCTGTGAAAGCAACTGAGGTTACCTGGTTACTTTGCATTACTTTGGTTTTACTAGTTGAAACATAGTTTTCTCTGATGCTGAATAGATCTTCTTCTTCAGTATGTCCAAAGTGTACCCTTTCAAAAACTCAGCATTGAACATTAGGATTTATCCAGAATCCAGAACTTTTCCTACTTCCTGTATTATCACCAGTGACCACTTAAAAGTTATACACCATTGGCTAAGCTACCACAGGACAAATCTACTTCAGAGCCATTGTATACCTTGCACAGTTTCCTGAGATTTTCAAGGATGTCATTTGCTTAGATTGAAATATTGGAGAACTATTCTTATTTCTAAAGTGTTTTATCTCAAATAGGTTACTTTTTGAAATATGCCTGGATTATGTAAGATTTTAAATAACTCAACCACTGTTATGTAGAAAAGTAAAGAAAGGCCATTGAAGACTGTTGATCAGTCAGCTAGACAACTAGACAACTGTAGATCAGTTAGCTAGATCAGTTAGAGAGACAACTATACTGAATAGTTAGTATTAGCCAGTGTTATTCCCCTCTAATTATCTTCCAGTGCAGTTTAAAGCATTCTATATATCTTTTTAGACATTAGTCATACGATGTTAAGCAATGACCTCTATATGGCTATACCAAATTGTTATGAGACTGAATGGGAGTCACAGCAGGCTTCACTTATTTCTGAGTGGAAAGAGCACAATTAGAGTTAAGTTAATGTTAAGGTGCCTGTGGCTTGGGTGTCAATAGCAAAATATTTATTTTCTTATTTTAAAAAAGTTTCACTTATTAGAGTTTTTTTTGAGCGTGCTGCGTTGAAGAAGCCTTTCATGTGTTGAAAGAGCATTTTTCTCAGAAACTTTGAAATTTTATTACAGAAACCATTCTGCTAACCCAACACTCACATTAAGATGAGTATGTTGTTTTTCCCTAGGAATTTTTATGATAAGAGCTTTTAGTTATGTGTGGTCAGATTTCTGTATGTGTGGGGAAGCCCCATAAAAATGTCAGAAGCTTTGTTAGTATCAATTCAGTGCTTCCTGGAGAACCACATTTTCAGATGGAATAGAGAGCCTGGTCACGCAATTGTCAGTCATGTGCTTGTTCCTTTAACTGCTATAAAAGGACTCCTGGTATGATTAAGGATTAATCAAGACAATAAAATTTACTGGGTCAGGTCCCAATTCCTGAATGTGATTAATTCATTGCTTGTAAAATCATGCTGCATTTTTCAATATTACAAAATACAGTAATAAATAAGCAGGGCTTATATGACTCTGAGATTGGTTGAAGATTGTCATGAATTCCAGTCTGTGAATTAGAACTGGCAGGCTGTGCAAGGGTTTCAAGCCTAGTGCAATGGATCTCCTGGGAGCTATTTCAGCTTTTCTAGTTATGCAGCAGCACTGATATGGATTGTATAAGATGCCAACAGATTTAAGAGGAAAAGAATGGGGAGGGCAGGTATAGTAAGTCAGAAAATTTTTTCATGTCATAGAAAACATCTGGGAACATTGTTGGGTACTTCAGGTCTGTGAGATTTTGACCTTTTGCCAGCTAATGACTATAGTACACGATTGTCTCCTTTAAAGTGAAAAAACCCCAAACCAATAAACAATAAAAGCTTTTAAATATAATGGTCCACTCTGCTAACTGTCATGAATCTGATGACTTCTTGATACGTTAATTTTTATTTGTATAGCGTTTTCTCTTATATTTTTCTTGCATTGAGACTAACTACATTTACCCAATTAAATCTGTTCCCATATGAAATCAATACATATTCCTCGACAATGATTTGGGCTTCACATTTTAAACTACTTTAATTTTCTGAAGAGGTGGGCTGTTCAGAAATGCATGTGTTCAATTAATTTTGGTTACTGAGGGTATCAGGAAGAGTTTTCACTCTGTTTGTTGAATCACTAGAGGGAGCTCCAGATGCATGGGAAGGGAAAGCTTCATTCTCAAACCACACAAAACTCAAGAAATAGGAAGAAATACCTTTCCCAATGGACAATGATTGCTAAATGTCTAAAAGTGGGTGAAAAAAAAGTCTTTTTTTTTTTTTTTCTGAATTAGAGCATTTTGTATACACTTGTTTGCCAATCATACAAGCCTCATAAGCTAATAACTACAGCATTTAAAGTCTGGTGACACATAGTGTCCAGTTAAAAATTTTACAAATAGAAAGCTTGAAAAATGCTTAAGACTAATGCCTATGAGCCCTCTTAAGCAATAGCAATCAAGATACGTGGCTTTTTCAAGTGGCTGGTTTGTCAGAATGGATAAGATAGATATCCAGTAACTTACCTTTCCTCTGATGCAATGTAATGATTCTAAAGCAACATAACTTCTCTGTAAGTCCACTGATCTGATATCTGATATGCACATAGAGCAATGGCTCTTATGGTGCTAAAATGGGGATTGTTTTTGATGTGCACAGGAGCATTCATTTGGGTGAAACATATAGTGGAAGGAATACAAAATGCTGTAAGCATTTTCAGTGTTTATTATTTGCAAAATTGCTTTCAAATGCCTTAAGAAGGCATTTTGGTCTGGCCTATACTTGAAATGTTTTTGGTTTATTTTCAGTGTTTTTAAGGAGATTTCTTTATCTTTACATGACATGAGAAGCTGTCAAGTGGTCTAGTATCTTTTCAGAGTTAGCACTGATATCTCTGTTCCCTAAAATATTTGAATTAAGTCAGTGGAAGTTCTATAAATATGTATACACAAGCACAAAGGGTATGAGGATGGAGCTCATCTTTTGAGCTAGGTAGTATCACTGGGGTCATTCCAAAGCTAGGTAGTATCACTGGGTCATTCCAATCTCAATGTATAAATGCAGCTTTTAAGTATCAGCTTTACATATCTGCTTTCCCAGTACAGTGGTGTTTTCTGTGTTAGTCTTCTCTGAACATTCACTCCTACATGTTAAGTAATCCTTAAAATATGTATCTTGGAAATACTACTTTTTACATTATAGTCTTATATAAATACCAAGAAATAATATACTGTGTCATCAGGATTTCCAAAGTTTTATCAAATATAGCTGTTATGTGTCTTGTTACATGTGCATGATAATTACATTATATTTAGGGAAGATTGCAATAAACTACTGTCATCACTCAGTAATTTGTACTGGGAGTGAAATTCATAAAATGTTTTATCCAACTCTGTTTTTTCTTAATCTTTGATGCCACATGCCAACAATGTTGCAGAAAACAGAAAAAATAGCTTGGTATTTTCATGCCATTATTGATGATATAGAAGTATATGGCTCATCAGAATAAACTAGACAGGCTTAGGCTTTATGGAAATATTCATCTTTGACCCCCATAGTATTCATACAGTAGTCACTAATTCCATGAGGAAGGAGGAGAAATGCTTTATGCTCGAGGCTGTTACCTGATGAGCAGTGCTGTAGAGGGTTATGTATTGTTAGGTACCATTGTTAGGCCACTGTTTAGTGAGTGGTCTTGTTAGCGGAGAGAAGCATGTTCACTTTTGTAACCCCTGCTTGAACTACTTCTATGTGGTACTTTTTTTTTTTGGATTTCACTTTCTATGAGCTTCTATGAGATAACTATATCTCATGGATATGTTAAAAATAACATATTTATACTTTGACATCATTTTAATCTAATAATAATATGTTTTGGCATGAAAGTTGTAGGGAAAAGAGAAAGAGGCTTTCTTCCTTCCCTCACTTTCTAAGGCTAGAAGTTATAAAGATGGTTTTTTTTCCTCCATACACTCTTTGTAATGAAACAGGAATATGAAATATGACATTTCCTCTAAGAGTTTTGCATAGTGGTTTCAGAAATATCTATGTAAAGCTACGCAACATGTAGCAGCAGGATTGGGCCTGTGGAGAGATTCAGATCAAACAAGTGTGAGAAAATCTCACAAATTCTTCTTCTGTGTAGCATTAAGATGAATCTTCTATAATTTTGAAAAAGGCTAAAATTCTCTTTTTTATCTGTTTTAGTTCAAATATTTACCCACAGAAACATAATAAAACATAAATAAAACCCTCTGGGCATATGTCCATACACGTTTTTCCTAACAAGAGCAGAATAAAAAGGTTGTAATGTGCATATTGTTCAACACTAGAGAATTAAACTCATATTATTCTGTAGTGTTTTGTTTCTAAAAAAAAGCTTGTGTTTTTTTTTTAGCGCCGCTTATGCTTTTACCACATCTTTCTGAAATGTTGTGCTAGAGACAGGAGAATTTATATGATGCAGTTACTCTCCAGATTTTCTTTCCTGAAAATAGGCTGTTAAACAATTTAAGCAGTAAATGGTACCACAATTTTTGCCAGAAATTGGCAGGAAGCATCTGTGCTGAACACAATCTCTGTCCTAGCCCATGTTCTCAGTGCAGCTAATTCAATGATAAGAGGAGGATTCTCAGGTTTGCTGTATAGGCCAAGTCACAATGTAGCTCACAGTGTTTTACGTTTTCCAAGGACTTTGTAAATGTTAGCGGGTCTTTGTGATGCCTCAGTGAGGTAGGTAAAGATTAGCAACTTCATTTTCCAGGAAGGCAGATATAGCTATAGGGAAGCAGTGTCCCACCTGCTTTTAGAACTGAGAAGTCTCTTCCCAGTGAAACATGGTGTGTCTGGCTCAAAACCCACAGAAAAATCAAACTGTACAACTATTACCATAGAGAAAGTAGTAAACAAGATAATTTATATAGGTCTGGTATAGAATGCCAAGACTGCAAATAGTGTCACAAAGTGTATCTTAAGGCCTTGTAATATGCAGAGAGTTTAAGAAATTGTAATTACCCCTCTCTAAATATTTTTGTACCATTTTGATTTGACAAGTTGGAGATATAGTATAGTATAAACAAAAGTACTGAA
Organism: Pachyramphus minor; assembly: GCA_013397135.1. Lineage (NCBI taxonomy): Eukaryota > Metazoa > Chordata > Aves > Passeriformes > Tyrannidae > Pachyramphus > Pachyramphus minor. The sequence continues at coordinate 67,431 of VYXB01008931.1, read as the reverse complement.
TTCGTGGTTATGTGTGCACTGTGTCTAGACACCAGGGCAATTATAAGGAAAATTACATTTTCATTTCTATTGCAAACTGTCTTGTTAATCTGCTCAGTGTTTCCTTGCCTAATCATTTTTTTCAGCAGTTTTCTTCTTTAAAGAAGGTCAAACAAACTCTTTTCAATGTTACTGCCTGCTGTATGTTAATAGGGGCAATAATAATCATAATTCATTATTATCATGCAAAAAAACCCCTCTTTTTTTTGTAGTGGAGGTAGCTGGTTTATTCTAAAAGTTTTAACATTTTATCTTTATGACATTTGAAGGAATGTATCAGGGAGCAAGATGTGGTGAGTTCTTTTCCCAAAAAATACGTATTGGTCTTTGTGCTCACTGCTTTTCTAAGAACTGTAAAAGGTGACTAACCATTTCCTTTCTCTCCAGCTGTGGAAAGAAAGAGAGAATTTTGCTTTTCAGGACCAAATAGAAATTCCCACTGGCAATATGGTGTAGCAGGCTCCCAGTTCCAACATGGATATAAAGCTTAATGGCAGAGTGCTTTTAGATCTTCTCTGATTGGGAAAGCAATTGAACTCCAGATATCTGCCCTCCTAGAAGGCAATATAACTCACATCATCATTGTGATAAAATCACCAACACAGTCATCTGGAAGAAGAGAAGAAACAAAACACACAGTTTAAGAACCTAGGTACAGAAAATAATGCCTCGTTCTGAACACAGCTCTCACAGAAGTGTTTTACTCTAACTTCCAGACAAGTGACCAGGTCCAGGAGCAAGACAGTGCTTTTTCTTGTATGGTTTAGGTATTTTCTGCTGGCTGTTTTAGGTGCCCCTTTGTACAGCTGACTGTGAAGCCTAAATCCCATGTGACAATAATGAGCTTTGGATTTACCACCGTAGAAGGTGGCTCAACACTTCTGGAGCTGAGTCTGTCAGTGCACTTCAGTGTTGACCACCACAGTGCTGATGAATCTCTGGGTGTATAATGTCTGAGAAGAAGTTACAAGATTTTTCCCATCTGAGCCTAAATATATTCTACTTTTGCATAAACTTTCAGAGTTAAATTATTCGTTCAGAATTCTTACAGCAACTAATAATAACCCTCTTAGAAAATGTAGTTATGACTTATGAAATGAGAGGCTGCCTGTGAGTGAATAAAAATGAGGAAATGACCACTGCAGAAAATAGAACAGTGGGTAGGGAATGATTTAGTACTACAATTATGCAAACAAATAATAATCTAAACTACTCAGAAGGTATTTTACCACTGCAAATTGTTAGCATTGTCAACAGTTTCTTGAAATCACAAGCTGTTTGCTGAATTTCTGAATTGTTCCTACTAGGGTGCATATTTCTATGTAAATGAATGCCATTAGACAAATGCTCCTGTGGAGATGACACAAGTTCCTTTCTGCATTATCACAAGTTCTACCCTTAGGCATACTGCAGGGAGAAAAAAATAGAAAGCCATTCAGATTATTCAATGTCCTATTTGTTTCTAAAATGCAGCAAATTTCAAAAATAGTATATGTGTCTGTCTGAGTGTGTATAACCCTTCTGTAGGACATACGCCTTTTCCTAATTTTTAGAGAATATGGGAAAGTGAAATGCCCGTATCGGTTCTGATCCTTGTCAACCTGGTCATGGTAGAGATGTGTGCTTGTTCTGCTCATGAAACTCAGGGCCTCTGTTATCCTTTAAATTAACTGAAACCTGAAAAGATGCATTTCCAAATATTTCAAGACAATTTTTTAAACCATATTACAAGTTAAGCAAACCTTAAACTTTCTCTTTAAGATTTTCCTATGCCATTTTAAACTCAACAGTGATTGTTTGGGAATTATTGAAACACAGTTATAACGTGGAGGGTAAACAGTTTAGCTTATGCTGTTGGTGGATTGTGATTCTGTCCTGTTCATAATTTAATACCATTTATCAAAGAACAGAAATTTACCATCTCCAGGAAACTCCTGATTTTCCTTTAGATAGGCAGGCTCAGAATTTCAAGGTGTTACACACTGGCTCTTCCAAACATTTCTCACACCTAGGAATCACATGATGGACTTGCTCATTTTCAGCATGGTAGACCTGAGTTTAGAAGAGAGCAGGGATAGGCAGGAGGAAATGGTTTAACAGAAATGTTTCTAATGTTATCTGTGAAGAAATATAACAAAAAACTCATTACCACATTACCAGCCTGCTTGGCCCATGTGGCTCACTTTCCTCCTTGCTCCATTTTGCAAAAATATGTGTCTATTATACAGGTTTGTTTCTTTTTAACTCAAACAGTCTCACAAATTCGCAAAATTTCTTGATTAAAGAAAACCTACACTTTTTTATTATATCAAAATTAATGCCAAAAATATTCTTCATTCTAACTAAGAGTACAACTGTGAAATATTTAGCTTAATCAGAATTAAGTAGAGAGACTGAGAGACCTATTGTCTGTAGTACTGTAGTACTCAGCATTATTACAGTATTTCTTCTGCAACGTTTCTGTTGACTAAGGCGAATGCAAAGGCTATGATGATAATACAAAGAATAAAAAGAATTAGTAGATAATTAAGAATTCTGCAACTTTCACAATGCAGCAGAAAATAGGGAGCAAATACTGAGTTTTTTGTTACATCTGATTGGCATTCAGTGCAAATATTGAAAGTGGGAAATGAAAATTATTCCAATCAGGTATATAACTGTTTCAACTGAAAGGCTTCTGAAAATTATTTTGATATCATAATATTATGATTATTTTTAGGTATACGTTGATTATTTTTTTTGAGATATTTACTTTCAGATTGCTTTTAATGGTACAGAATAGGATATGTGGAAGAAAGCATAAACCCTGTGAACTGTACTTTCTTGACTCCTTCCCTTTCTGCTCTAATTCCTAAATAAAAGCATGTATTTTCACCTTTACCAGCTACCATTGAGTGAATTTAGTGGATCAGAAAATTTTTGCAATTCTGCAAAATGTTGTGGTCAGTCATAAAACCAAACAAAGTCCCAACAGCTTGTTAATATTTATGGAGGTTCTTTTGTTCATAGGAAGCCATGCTGTCCTAAGTTCCAGCTATAGAAATCTTGGATAATCTTTTCCTCAGATCCTTTTACATTAGAAAATTACATACAATTATATAGTTTCTGTTTACTCAGTTGGAGGTTTGGTGTTTACCATGTAGAAAAGGTATGAAGTTGTCTTCTGAAAATCTGCCGAAATCTCGTTGATACTGATATTATACCTTACTCTTTCCTGCAAATTTCAAAAATAGTATATGTGTCTGTCTGAGTGTGTATAACCCTTCTGTAGGACATACGCCTTTTCCTAATTTTTAGAGAATATGGGAAAGTGAAATGCCCATATCGGTTCTGATTCTTGTCAACCTGGTCATGATAGAGACCTTTCCTGGAAAATCAGCCTTTTACTCCTTCTAGATACTTTTTATTTCCAGAAAGCACTAAAGACAGCAAGCATAATATATTCCTTACTTGGGTATATTTTAAATGAAAATGCTGAAAAAGTTTTCTTTGCTGTCTGTATCATCTCCTTTTCACCACTATTTTCTTGATACAATCAGTAAGGCTTTGTTTACATATCTATATAAATAGATATTTACAGATGTATCTAAAGATTTAAGAAAAAAGTAGTCACCCTCCATCATTTTTGTACACTAAAGAAGCCTCACTGGCTACTTTTCCCAATTGTTCTGAAGTTTTTTGAGAAGTTTCTTGGCAGGAGTTGTAAGATTTGAAAACTCAGTGGAAATGGCAATGGTGAATAGTAGTTTCTGGTAAAGATGGCCACATGAATAAAAGTAAGAGAGAAAGAACTGGAGAAAGAAATAGATCTGCTATAAGAATGTTAGAATATAATTCTGGCCTTCTCTCTCATAATGGTTTACTATCTCAGTTTTCCTTGTATTTGTTCAGGATATATTGACTGAGTTACATCTCTTGTAAACAAAAACTGTGTGTATGTAATTGTTTCCTTCAAGAATACAGACATAGTTTTACAAAAAACTGAGGAGCTGAAGATTCTAGTTAGATTCTAACTTCAAACACAAATAGATTTTTCCTCTTGTTGTAGTGAGTCAACATTTCAAATTGGAAGTGCAAAAAAATATTATCTGTGCCCTTTCCTTGGTCTATGTGCCTTCAATTATTGCCTTATTCACTCAGGTGAGATGTTATAAAAATTGGTAAAGAAAGGAAATGTGGTCATAAATAAAGGACTATATAGATAATTCTTTTCCTTAATTTTAGTTAATGTTATTTAAGCTGTAGTTCGTTAATGATTTTGGCTTCACAACAAATGAAATGTTGAGACCAAGATTCAGAGACATTGTCAGCTTGAATTTGGTCCTAGATTTACATTGAGCAAAAAGGAAGATTTAATTAAATCTAACTGGCAGAAAAGCTTTTGTAATTAAAAAGACTTGAACTGTCCCGCATTGTTAGACAAAGATTTTCCTGCAGTCTTTGAATCCCAAATTATGCAACACCAAGAATATGACTTTAAATAATTACTTTATTTCAACCAAAAAAAATTGAATCAGTATTAAACAAAAAGTGAAAACAAAACTATTTTAATCTGTCTTTAAAAATTGATGACCATAGCAGATATATAGAATCATAGAAACATTAAGATTGGAAAAGAACTCTTAGCTCATCGAGTCTATCCTTTGACTGAACACCACCTTGTCAACTAACCATAGCAGTAAGTGCCACATCCAGTCATTAAATATAAATTGGTTTATAAAGTATTTAGTATAAATAGCAGAAATTTTGGATAATAAAGGTGGGGAGATGATTCTTGCCAAAGATTATTGAAAAGATCCAGAAAAGATCCAGAAAAACATTATCAGGGCTAATTGGCTGGGATTTTTTACCAAAATGTAGCCTTGTTTAAGCATGCTGCATAAAAAGTACCTCTTCCCTTGAAGTCACTGTCACTGGCTGATAAAGTGTCATTTTCCTTCTCACAATCATCATATTCTTAGTTTAGCCTTCCTTTTTTTGTTTGTTCCCCTTAGTAATATAAATATTATAAGACATCTTTTTCTCACTAATTTCCATTTTGCCTTAAAAATACTTACATATAGGTTAACTAATTCTTCACTACTGTGTGCCATTTGTTCAACTAGTTACAAAATATGTCTATTTAATATTGTGATGGTCCTGAATCTTAGGCATCTTGAATGGAAAGACCAGTTTTGATAAAATTTAAGAAATAACATAACAGACATTGTTAATGAATAAAATCTAATAAAGCTTTGTTTTAAAGTTTAAAACTGACCTAACTTATCAGTCCTCTAGAAAGTCTAAACACAGTGATTTCTAGTTCCTCAAATTACCTCAAATTCTTAAACTCTAAATTCCTAAATTCCTCTAACTCCCTTAGGAGAATCTCCTAAATTCTCTAAATCTCTTTATATGTCTGCACACATATTCAGTTGCACCTCATTCTGCCTGGAACATTCAGAAGGAAGATGTTGCCCAGCTTGAAGAGAGATTTTTCTCTTCCCTTCCTCAGTCTCTTGAGGCTGAAGAAGGAATATCCTGAAGGCCTGAGCCATGAAGGATCTTCGGATTTTCAGCACCTGGAGTACCAAGGACATCTTAAAGATTAATTTATATTTTCCTCGGGAATATGGTCTGGAAAGAGAATTTGAACTTTGACCATGCTTAGAAATGTTAAGATAGTCTTTCTTTCTATTGAGAAGATACACAGTGTTTTTAAATGTGTAAACTAGGAACATCCACTGAGGAAATAAACCTCCCTCAAGAAAATCCACTCTCAGAATTAAAGCTGTCAAATGTGGGGTACTGTTTTGATACTTCTCCCACCTTCTTTTTTACTTCCTTAAAAATAATTTTTTTACTTTTGACTTTCTTTTAAAATACTTGTGAAATTCATGTATAAAAATGATTGAATCTTTTGATAAATAAGATCTGATTTTATTTTGTTTTCAGTGACTGGGCCACTCATTGCCTAGGACATAACTTAGGAATTCAAATTCTTCTAATAATAAGTATGCATTTCACATTGCTGTGACAACAGAGCCAAGTAAAATTTTTACTAGCTTTATGAGGCCAAAAGCACCCGTAATGATTTCTCTCCCTGAGACTTCTCCAATAGTCTGAGCTCCCTCTGCTCCCCATCTTAGCCAGGAATCTCTCATTCCTGACTGTCTGAGAACTGGTAGAGGAGGACCTTTTCTCACATGCAGGAGCGGTTGGTTCAGTGTCTCTTGCACAGAGGAACATCTAAACTTTAGCTTTCTATTTTGAGGATGGAAACTGTGTATGGCATTTTCAGTTCCATAACACTTATCTATCAGGGTTTCATTTTGGAAAAGCACATGTGTGTATATATATATATATATTTATGCTTAGAATCGTATTTACACTTTTAACGTGAAAGTTTGGAGAAATGAGGGTGGTGGCGACTCATCTTTCCTATTTGTCTTCATTCTAAGCCATTAAAAGTGTGTCTAGTTAAGTGTTAGTCACTACACCCTGCTGACTTCTTTTGTCTTTCTGGAGGAGCTGTAGGGAGTTCTGATGCTTTGGAGCTGTGGTAGCCTTCTGCTCCTCTCCTTAACATGCCTCTCTCTGATAAATACATATTTGTTTTGTGATCTGAGAGATGATGATTCTATCTGGAAGCAGGAACATTGATTTTAGGAATATATTATAAAAAATACCCAAATTAAAAACCAGTTTCTTGTTTACAGGCTTCTGAAATGAAAAAAAGGACTCAGTGTCCAAAGGCAATAAGTAAGGCACTGGCCCATATTCATAAGGTTTGATATGGCAACTCCATGATGAGTCCTCTGAGTTTGATGAATTACACTTTTACTGAAGAAGATGAAAATATGTCTATGTTTGATGTATATATTTGATGGAATTACGAGACCATATAATATTTATTTTCTGACAAAGCTTTATAGAATTCTCACTTTATAGAATGAACATTGAGCTACTTGAATGAATCATTAGTATAACATGGACATTTTCATTGGCTGAGGTGAATTGTCAGGTGATACACCAAGGAAAAGATAGCTGACTCATTTCATTGCTTAACATCTTTGTTTGACCATCAAATATATTCAGTTCATCATTCCTGATTATCAAAGAGTTTACGTTTGCCTCGCAATTACCTACACCTTATTTACAACATTTATATTAGTTTCTTTTAAAAGTATTTTCAGTAATTTGCTTTAGTATCTAATTAGTTCATAATTGCAGTACACATTCAGAAAAGTGAAATATACAACAGCAGAAGTCCTACTTTGAAAAGGATGAGAATGTTGAAGTAATAGGAACAAATAAAAGTGATATATATTTTCAATTTGCTCATTGAAATTGAGGGGATGAAGGTCACAAGATTATTTTTTCTTCTGAGTGATAATTCAGATCACAGCTCCAAAGGAGTTGGAAGCTTGAGCCCTAAATAATAATATTTTTAAAAATTAAGAGGCAGGGGTAAGTTTCAAACTAAAAAAAAAAATCACAACAAACTTTGTTGTAAGTGTTCCATCAACCCCATATCTAGATTATGTCAAATGAAATGAAATCTTGTGAGTCTTCACTAACTATTCAGGATCAAGCCCTTTATGAATCAAGTATTCTGTTCCATATGCTGGAGATGTAATGGAAGAAAGAGAATGTGTGGTCCAAATCAATTCATAGCAGCACTGGAGAAGCTTTGTTTTTTAACAATATATTTTCTAGGGAATGGGATACACATTTTCCATCCTATAGAAGACGACTTTTTAATATCCTGTAGTCATACTGCTTGTGCCTTTCCCAGTATGATTTTCCAAATTTCCAGTGGCAGATAGGGATGCTGTGGAAAGCTCAGTGATGCCATATGTTAGACAAAAGAAGTCCTTTTGTTTGACAGCTCTTCATCTGCTTGGCACCATAGTTCCACATCCTGTCAGAGACTGGTATTCTCCCTGTGTGTTACAGCTCCTTCAGCTATGAATCAGGCCAAGGGGAGCCACTACGCCATCAGCAGATTCACATTAGGTCTTCATTTTGTTTGTCAGTATACTTTTACCTTTTCCCTCTGATTTGCATGCAACAAAAAAATGGGGTCCCAAATGCCAAAAAGGGACATGATGAAAGGAAAAAGGCATTTTTTTTTCTGTGCTGATGTCACTAGTAGCATGACATCAAGAGACAGACTTGCAGTGACAACAAATTTTGTTATTTAATATAACTGTCAAATATGCCTTATATCTTTTGTCTCTTTGTTGTCTGTTCCTATATAACAAGGAGACAAAGAATTGTTGGAAGAAAGTTGTTTTGTGAACTTACTTAAAATTTTTTCCCCTGGTACTGCAGTTATAATGCAATAACTGTCACCTAACAGCAAGTAATGTTGGCTCCAAAGCCATACTCAGATATACCGGCTTGTGTTAGGGTTTCTGCTCTTTTAATATAATTTAATTTTGGTTATGATATAATCAACAAAAACACTAACTTACTGGCCAGCCTTGTAAGTTTTTCATTAGTGAATATAAAAATTTAATACTATAATGCATGCCCATAAAAACATTTTGATGTTTTCGAGGCTAAAGATCTTAGCTGTTTGCATTAATATTGTATGATTTTTGCAACGCAGAGTAGAATGTAAAGTAATGCAAGTAGAATGAATTTGAATTTTCAGTTTAATCCTATGCTACAAGTTTACTCTGTTCTCCATTCTCTCTGGTTTATTTGACGCCAGTTTAGTTTTTGAGGGGATTTTGGATATTGTCTTTGTGGATGACTCAAAAAGCAAGCCCTTCAAGGCTAGGATTACTTTTCTCTAATGCAATGATCATCTTGTATGTTGTGAATGAATCTGTCTTCAATCAAGAAGGAAAATAAGCATCATTAGCTACAGAAAGATGTAACTCTTATGCGAGAAGGGACTGTGTAAAACTGTACTTAGATTAAGAAAACAAACACTTCCCCTGTCCATCTTCTTTCATATCATCTTCTCTTTCCTTGGTTTTTGACACATGCTTATCCTATTCACAGTACACAGAACAAATTGAAACATCAAGCGTGTATATATATATATATATATGTATAGGCAAAGGCTAAAAGATCATGCTGTCATTTGCAGATACATATAGAAAAAGATGAAAATAAAATATTTTATTTTTATATTCTCCATCATAAAAAAACTTGCTAAAGTAGAATAGGTGCTACCTTACTTCTACAGAAGCAGCAGCATTGTCTGTCAAAGTAACAATAGCATGGATACGTTTGGAAAGAGAACTGTGCTCTGAATCAGGATATCCCTTTGGCACTCTTTCCATGTAGAGTTCAAGATATAAATTAAAGCTGTTTTCTTGACAGAACTAGAGTTAGTTTCTTTCTTCATCTGACAAGCCTTATTAGTGGATGGCAGTGCACTTTTCACCTCGTTGTGCCAGAAGGAGTGATTCTAGCCCATAGGGAAAGTAATACTATTTTCTCCAGACAGGTCATAAGCTGCCTTGTTAGGAACATTATGGGGTGATGCTCATGTTTAAATAACAGCAAAACCAGACAATGCAGTAATGGTAATGCTCATTTCTTTCTTATTCAGTTTGTATTACAAAAGAGATAAATCCTCTAGGGCCTTTCAAACAGGATAAATGAAGACTCCAAATTTCAGTCTGAGCCACGACTACAACAGCAGAATTTTTTGAATCAACAGAAAAAAAAAAAACAGCCTGCAACAACTTTACAGAGATAAGATCAAACAGTCAGTGTCATTCCATCAAAAAAAGGAGGAAACCTTTCTGTGATTTAGATTAATAAAGCATGACAGATATATGAATAATTGCAGATAATTATTTTATATTAGAAATACAAATCTGATGATAAATAACAATTAATTTTTACATTAACAACAGTTTTGTAAGTCATACATAAATGTAGCAGTATTTATGTCATTGTATAATATATTTTATAATTCTCAAGAGCATATAGAAGATATTAAGCAAGGAAAAATACAGGATTTGCCATCAGACCAGTAATTTCTCCTGTCTATTCCCTACTAGTCCCTTATACACTCAATTCAGCAATAAACATCTAGACTGACTAAGTTAGTCACTGGGCATATTCAGTTTGTCTTTCTCTCTCATCCATCTACACCAAGAAGTTATATGATTGCATAGGCAGAAACTCCAAACTAGATACCTAAAACTTCCATGTTTTTCTCAGGGTCTTTACATCTATTTATCTTTTCTTCCTATTTTGTTATGTTTTTTTGAAAATGCATTGTAAGACCCCAAGATCTGACCTATGAGCTCACCAAGGGAGTTTTATTTTAAAAGTATACAAAGCTCCAACAATATCCCCCCTCTGGATATATTCAAAGAGCCTTTGTTTCTTTTAACAACTTAAGAGAGAGTGCAAAGGAGAAAAGTCACACACATTTTCTCAGGAGGTACTTTACTGATAAACTTTTGGAAATAAGAGATCTTGACAAAAGTTTAAAGGATAACATACAAATAAAAAAAACATTCCACAAGACATTGACTTAGCACATGCTAACACATACAACATAGCAAAATCCAACCCAGTTGGTCCCAAGTTACCCAAAATATTAAGAGAGTAAGAGAAGAAAAAGGGGTAAAGAAAGAGAGGGGAAAAGAGAAGATTATGGAAGATCCCAGAGAATCCTGTGCAAGTCCACCTTCCATGTGGGCAGGTCTCTAGTGAAGATGGACAGCACATGTTTAGGATTTTTTTTTATGTGTTCTACCCCCTGTGGCTGCACCTCCCAGGTGGGACTCCCAGCCCACTGGGCACTCTGGGTGGGTTGGGGGGTGGTGCTCCCACTGTGCCAGCCCATCAGAGGCTGGGTCAGGGACTCCAGGGTGTGGTATGGGCTGTGCTCCTGGGCTGCCTTTTGACTGACAGCTGCACCACGACTGCCCCAGGACACTTGCAGGGGCTGCCATGTGGGACATGGCATTACCCCACCCCCACGAAATTCCACCTGTCCCTCTCCCTACTCCCCTTTCCCCATCACTGGAGTTGTTCCAACCCAATATAATAATCCAGTCTCTCACATACATGACCAGAACTAAATGTAGTAATGTCGTATTCCACATAAAAAAAAAAAAAAGGTACCAAGCTACTGTATGTACTAATATGTTGAGGCTATTTTATCTTTCTCTGTATACTACCTAATATTTCTTTCTTTAGCCAAAGTGAGTAATGACTAGAAGTTTTCACTGTGCTATTGATAGTGATGACAGGGTTCTTTTCTGTGTGTCTCAGGTTACTTTATAGCCTTATAGTGTGTATGAACTCTTAATATTATATCTCCTCTCAATGTACATTACATTGCATTTGTGAGCACTTGAAGCCCACCTGCCAAACTTTTCAGTGTTGTTATGTTATTAGATAGTAGGAGTTAAATGTGCATATGAAAGATTAGAGCTGTGAAACTCAAAAGGTTTTTCTCTTCAGTTTCTATTTGCTTGGAAGGAAGGATATTGTTGCTCTGGACCTGGTGTGCGTGAATAATGGCCACATTCTAGCTTTGAATGCACATAATCACAGAGTAAATAAGTAATGCTTTTTAGAAACCATTACAGATATTAGCTCTTTGTCAGGGGTGTTCTTAAATGGTTGCAGTGGGTGCTACCTCTGGCAATCCTGAACTCCATGAACCCCTGTTCATCTTGGTGGCTTTTCATTCTATATAAAAGTCTCAGTGCCCTGATTGGCAAGAGAAACACTGAAGAAATATTTCTCTATTAAAACACACAAACAAATAGTTTATTCTTCTTTCATCTATTTATATTTTTACATACATTCATACATATATATATATATATGTAAAGATTGTCTTGCACCTGGGGCCAAACATTAGCAAAACATTCTTGGCCATGCTTTGTTTTAGCCTGGGGCATTTCAGCTCTTTCACCTGACACAGAATTATAATGTTAGAAATTGTCAGATTTCTTAGTGTCAGGTTCTGTGCCCTTACATGATAAGAGGTATATTTCCATAGCTACGCCACATACAGAACTTCTGTTCTTCCCACTCTTTCTGGAAGTGCAGTGCCAGGAGAGAGACAGGGCTGGAACCAGAGGTCTCTGCCTAACCCACTGTCTATGCAGTGGCCCTTTTCAAGCAGCCATGAAAATCAAGATTTGGAGTGGTGACTTAGATGCTTTAATTTTTGCATGTGTTGTCCTTAAAAACATGGAATAATCTTTACTCTGGAAACCTTAGATATTGGATGACTCTATTCAGGCCAAGTGCCTGGAATTCTCATAATGAATTTCCCTAAAGTCAAATTAGCATAAGGACTTCCTGAGCGAGATAATATTGGCTCTTGCCATGTAATAATTTCCTAGAATATCACGTTATTGCTAGTCCATTAATAAATCTCACTACTTCTCAGAAGATTTATCTCCATCAAATTAACTCTTTTTTTTTAATGCATCTATACTAAATTTTATTTTTCATAGTACATTGTCTTTTTTTTTTCTTTTAAAATATAGAAGAGATTTTGCATGTCTTAAGCTTCTGGAGACCTACTAGAGTGCTTTATGAGTTATGTTTTAAAATATATCAAATAATTTTTGGGGTTGTGAATGTTTTATTTTGAGGTATTTTGGTTTTGAAGTAATGATTTTATCCCTCTATTGGACTATTTAGGAGGATTTTTAGTTTTCTTTATGAATTAATGAATCTATCAGTTTTCTTCTTCCTGAAGCAATAGTTTATCTTTACAGCATAACCTGTCTAATACTGTGGAACCACTAGAAAATTCAATTGATCTAGGGAAAGGAAAAAAAAGTCATCTTCCTTTATTCTAATTCCTCCCAACAGTCACTTTAATTTTCACACAAGGTCAAACCATTTTTATTTAATTCCTCTTGTCTTTTCTAATAAATAGGCATATTAACAATGTCCACTAATAGGATAGTTTTTTCCATTTTAATCTTGAAACTTTTTTGCCTACTCATGATTCAGTCAGAGATACATTTAAATAGGCCATACAGTAATTTCTTTGGAACTCTGATAGTTTCTTTTTGCCTCAAAGCAATATGTATTTTGTTTTGTATTATCAGGGATAAATGGTGAAACACAAACACTATAGAAGTCAAGGTGAAACACACATCTCTAAAGTTACAATGTTTCTTTTTCACTCCGTGTCTTATGTGTTCTCTCTGTTGTGCATTCATTTTTTTCCTAACCCCTGCTCTGTATTTACAGGCTTCTGGTGAAAAACCAAGTGAACAACTAGGAGACATTATCAGAATTTAATGTATGATTTCTGCAGGTGCAGTTCATGGTTTTGGATGGAAAAAATGTGCAGAAGTCTTGGCAACTCCTGACTATACAGATGCAGAAGGCAGCACTTACTACCTTTGTTTCCTATCAGTCCAGCACATCTATTTAACAGAATGTCTGCCTTAAAAAGCCCTGTGATTGAATCAACAGTCTCTCAAAATGGCAAAGACTCTCAGCAAAGGCAGACGCGACAGGTTTAGAGACAGACAGTAAAACATCATCTGCTTATAAGGCTACTCAAAATCTCAGTTCTACTCATGATCCCTTCAAAAACAGCAGGATACATTCTCAAACCTGCCAGTGTTTCTGTTCCAGGGAATTAATGTAGGTGAGATAAAGCATCTGTACCCCATTCTGCTTTGTGACAAACAAGCACACTCAGAATTAAACTCGCCAACATATTCTTTGTGATGGCAATGGTTGCAATAATGAAACCAATCATTATATTTCATTGAGCAGTTTTATCTACATTTTCTGAGTTACTAAACAGTAGACTCAGTAATTAGTAATCTCTCTATATATGTAAAGAGTTTTTGAAAACCGTATTGCAATTGTCCCGACCTGTCATTGTCTCTTATTTAGATATATTTCAAATGTTCTTTTTTTTTTTTTTTTTACCAGTTTTTAATCTCTACCTAATCACAAAGTGTTTATTATACTCTTATGCAACAAATGTTAGACCTTTAGGCTTCGGTAAATATTCTGCCTATATTTATATGGGATAAGATATATTTTCTTTCTAAGCCTTTTGGAGCCTTTTGGCTCAAGAATCACTTTATTTATATTTCTTTAGATAGATAGAAAGATAGGTAGATAGATACCTAGGTAGAATTAAACATATATAGTTTTATGGTTATATACTGCATAAGGAAATGAAGTTTTTCAAAACAAGAATTGAAAGTGATCAGAGAACCATTTAAGAGGCAGCAATCATTTAAGAGGACTGAATTCAAAACCTGAAGGAATACTTGGGACACTGTTGAGTCATTTCTTTCCTATAGATCCTGTAATGCAAAAGAGAGTCATTCAACCAGAATGAATAAAAAAGCAGATGTATCTCTAATAAAAAACACAGGGAAAAAATAAACATGTAAAGATGCCTTTGAGGGACTTTTATACTGACAGTTTTTTCAATGTTGAATTATCAGGTAAAATAAATCCCTTAGAAAATACCTGTAAAGTCTTCCAAAGTCATAGTTCTGATTAGGACTCCCTGATTTGAAAATTTGTGTATGAATAACATGAAATGACAAAAGTTAGGAAAGCCGTTTAACAATCCTTGCTTTATAAAAGAAAGGACAAATACTGGAAAGCCAGAAAGCTTTCTGCTTCATTGCACACAGAGGCTAAGACATAACAGGATACCGGTCCTTTGTGTAAAATTGTATATTTTATTAACTGAAACCCTGTTTTCCAGTTTCTTTCTATACTTTACCCTCAGAACACTGTCAGAAAAAAAACACAGTCTTAAACTCTTCCCATCCAGTCAACGGATCCACTTACCCCCATAGAGAATTCATCTTCATTTTATATTCCTTCAGTTTAATCTACTGAGTAAATAGTTTACTGAGAAAATAGTCAGATCTAGGCTCTGTGAAGTGTCTGAGAGCTTAGAACTATATTTCAGTACTCTCTTTTCCTGATTTTTAGCTGTCATTTAGCTCTGCTGTAATTTTGACAACAAATAGTCTTTCCACCCTGTGTACTGGTTTTTTTTTTCTCTGAACTTACAGTCAACGGTTTTTCTTCTTTTTTTTTTTTTTTGGGAACCTACATAAGCTTCTGTGATAAAACTCTGATACTTTCAGGATAAGAAAAGCTTATTTCCTGAAGTACCACTGTTTTCTGACAGGCATATTTCCATGTGGACATCCAAGCAGTGATCTGAAGAGGCTGTTCTCCTTGCAACTGTTGAATTCTGGGTGGCGGAGGGAGTAGTTTCTGGCTTGAGAGGGTCATCTTTACCTTACTCAGCTCTTCCACCTTTACAAGCATATACATTACACTTGTTAAACACATGGAGTGCCCCTGGATATTTGTTAGCTGCTGAAACAAGGAGGGTTCTCTCCATGCAGGAGTTTGCCAGGCTTGCAATGGCAGAAAGACTAGAATCTCTTCTTTGTAAGAATTTGGAATTGCAGAACTTCAGACTTAAATCCATTTTGAATACTCCCTTTAACTGCCTAAGTACTTCTTTATTTCAGTAAAGTACTATAGCAGCACTGTATATAGATGCATACAGTTATCCAAACATAATAGAGTTCCATACAACTGAGCTAGGAAAGATCACCTCCAGAGGCTCTAAAGGCTCTTATTTCTATATCCAATCACAAATAATAATCGACTCCATGAAGGTGATTAAAAAAATAAAATAATGAGAAAAAATACTCTCTTGCAGTTGCTAGACTTCCTAGCAGTTGCTAGGAGATAGATAGCAGTGCTTTGTGATTTTGGAAAACAGGTCCCATGTTAGGGACTGATTTTCAAACTACTACCCGTTTGTTGTCCAGGTATTGTATGAGCTAATATGCTTCTCTAATGAAGTATATGAACACTTATATAATGACCATATTAGAATAAACTTAAATGTTTTTGGGGTTTAAAATTTCTAAAAGTTTCCTTTTTCCCTTTTTTGTTTTTTGACATCCTAGGATTTTAGAAATATCAGATTCAGAAACAGCAGGACGACCAGAAGCATTAGAAATAGTGTATTTGACATTGCATTTCAAGCAAGCCAGAAAGATTTCTTACATCATGCTATATGCCTTTTCTCTTTGACACATCTTTTCCTTTGATTTCCTTTTCATTCTCCTGGGTTTTTCATTATCTTTCCAGCATGAAACATTACACCACCATGCTACATAATGGAAATGAAACATTTAAGGGATACTGAATGCTGTGGCCTCACTGTAGATCAGAAAAAAACCCCATTTGTCATTACTCTGCCTGTAACTGTGATACACATAAGTTTAACATCTTTGAAACTCACACTTCTATTTATATGATAGCTCAGAGTAGCAGCATCATACTGGGTTCTAAATTAAATGTGTAGGATTAATGACTTGCTGAAGACTCGGTGAGGGTTTTCTATTACTGTGACTGGATTTTGACTTTATATAAATTTGCTTCTGCCCTCTTGGGAAAAAACATTAAATAAGCCAAAAGGTCTTCTGAGATGTACTTTGAACTGCAATGGTCTAATTCCAATAATGTATTTGATTTCTATGGCTCTCAGAACATTTATCAAGTTCAATTTATTCCTGTGGACATCAGATCTGGCTATGTGTCCATAACACAACTGACCAAAGGACACTGAGCATCAATTAAATGTTTTTATTTTTTAATTGATTTAATGTTTTAATTACAGGTTTTGAGAATACTGACTTCTACTTTTTGTAAAACAGGTTGAAAAACAGTAGAATGTGAATGCTAATTCATTAACTCTGGAGTAGTTGTGGAGGACTGGAGTAGAGGGACATGAATGACCCCAACAATCATGAAAGTACGAACACTATCTTAAATCAAAAAAATGCTGATAAGTGCTTTTAGAGTGTTTGGTTAACTCATACATATTTTGTATTAATGGAAAAAGGGAAAAATAAACCCCAAAGTGAATATAATATAAACTTGCATCAGGTCAGAGTAGACTGATTCTGATCAATTTACAATTAAGAATTAATTTCATTCATGAAGTTCTGTGGTATAATTCCTGTCCTTGGCCAAAATTTCTTCTATTATAGTCTGGAATTAAAAACAGTTCGGGATCTCCATTCATTGCCCTGCCTTATGCAAAAAGGGTCTAGCTCTGATTCTCCATCTGAAGACTGGGCACTTTGCAGCTGAAGAAAGGTAAAGCTCCTAGACTTCTCAGGATCTCTGATGATTGAATGACAATTTTTTGAAAAACACTGGTATTCTTACAGAAACTCTTTTCTCCCTCGAGTCCAGGATGCTGTTGTTACCAATCCTGAAATCACTCTTAATGCTGGAGAGATTACAAGATCAAAGGAAGCTTGAATTTATTATGCTGACTCAAGCATTAAGAGGTACAGAGAAAGAAAAGAATAGTACTAGTATCTCTAAGATTGACTTTAAGGTAGTATTACAAAGTCTCTCTAACCCCCTGGACAATTACTACTTCTCCCAAGCTGGGATTCAGTTTTCACCTCAAGACCCTCCCCTACATGTGACTTTTCAAGAAAGTGAACTGAATTTGGGTGGAAAAAACATTCTTACGTTTCTGTTCTCACTTGTATTTTTTCTGACTGTAATTTCTCTCCTATGCCTCCCAGTGTGATGTCTCTGCACTACAAAAGTTTCCCCATGTGAAAGGGATTATGATGGGATTATGAAGCAATCCATGAGAAACAAGATCCAGCCTGAATCCTCTAGTGTAAACAAATATTGTAGGCTGCACAAAACTGTCCTGTCATGTGCTTTGACATGAGATGCAACTTTCATTTTTGCAATTTCTTTTTATAGCACATATCCTAACAGGAATCAAATCTCTTATGCAGATCCTCCAATCCTCAAACATCATGAAGTGAATGAGGTGCATTGGTTTACCCTGTTGGTGGGAAAACATTTAAGCATTCCATGTTGCCTTAAAAGTCCCGTGACGTATTCAGTAGCCTTGTTTATTTGAACCATGATCTCTAGCTCCAGTATTCTGCATTGGACTGTGTATTTGTAAAAAGGAGCATTCAGTGTTTCCTCATCTACAGAGTTGGAGGGTCATGTGACATAATCACACCTTCTTGCTCCTGTATTAAAAGATTACTGCTTTAGGAGGTTCATTCATGAAACATTACATTCAGACATATATGAAAACATTTACACTTTCTTGATCAGGAACAATCAAACATAATAATATTGAGGTTATTTATGCTTCACTAAAAACCTTTACATGATGATTGATAGTTGCTTTGCACTTCTAGCCAAAGCTACTGCAATTATGAACAAATTTTTCCCTATTGCCATTACAAGCAAATCATAATGCTTGCCAAATTTGTAGAACACGTATAAGGAACATTATTCAGTGTAACACAGTACTAATATGTAATGAGCCACATTTACATTTTTTTTTACTAGCTACAGTTCCTGTATTTCTTCAATGACATCTTAATTATTCTTGGAGGGTAATGTTCTATTTCTGCATAAACTCCAGTGTTAGTTCAGAGTTGTAGTGTTTTAAAAGAAACTTGTATTTCTACATATATTTTTGGAACTCTATTGATCTGGTTTCACTAGATTTGTAATTTTAAAAGAAGATATAGTTGCAAGATTTTAAACACTTGACTGCATAGCTCTTACCTGGTTGTTACAAATCAGATTAATGCTAAAACCGCTAATTCATTAACTGCAAAACTAAGTAGTTCTTTAAAACTGAAGCTTGGGATGTGTCTCAGTTCCTTTACTCTTGTTCGTTTTCATACACTGTGTGAAGTTATCCATATGCTTATCGATTTCATAGAGCAATTTCTAATCAGGCACCATCCAACTCCTTCTCATAAACATACAACCAGTTCTGGATGTTTTTTCTTTTTCATTCTTTTTTTTTTTTTTTTCAGAGAGGATGGGAAGCAGTGGTCTGACTAAATGTTATTCCTCTATTCCTCCACATGACTTAAAGTTGTATTTTACTAAGCCTATAAATAAATTTGGTTTTCTGATCCTGCAGTTGGGTACTCTTCACAATACCATTCACCTCTGGTTTTCTTTGAAGATGAGTTTTTCTTTGAAGATGAGTTTTTCTGTGCTTCCAACCCTTTCCCAAGGTTGAGATGCTGCTTGTGGTTCCATTTTACTTGCAGCAGTGTTGTCAGCCTTGTCTGAGCAAACTGCAATTTGCTGGTATCTGGGAAAACAGTCCAGGGAAGTACAACATGTACTTTGCATACCTTGCTTTAATAGAGGTTCTGAGGCATTTGCTACTCTGTGCTGTCAGACATAATATGCCAGTTCAGGTGGGCACGTGGTCTCAATGCTGTTAGTCTTTTGTAGTTCCAACAGGATGACTTGGGGATTTGCCACTAAAATATGGCATTAGGTTGACATGCCTTTAGGTTACCATTTATGCCTTATCTCTACATTGCAGGGGAGAAAAAAAAAAGCCATTTCTAAGACTTTCTGGTCATGTGGTTGGGTACTGGAACAGGCTCCCAGGGAAGTGGTCATGGCACCAATCCTGACAAAGTTCAAGGAGGGTTTGGAAAATGCTTTCAGGCACTTGGTAAGATTTTTGGGGTTGATCTGTGCAGGGCAAGAAGTTGGACTCAATAGTCTTTTGGGGCCCTCCCAACTCAGGTCATTCTGTGATGTGATTGGAGGCAGAAGAGTCCACCTGAGAACTCCTTTTTTCCACAGTGATGCAAGGAGGGTAGAGTTGGAAACACAAGGCAAAAGAAGTGTTTTGGGCAGGTCTTTGTATGGCTTAACCAGAGGATAAGGTGCCCCAGACACTTACTTGTATTTTCGTCTGTCCGTGAACAGTTTTTTGCCACTATCTTCTTTTCCACCTTGGGTCCCATTGCTTGCTCCATCTCTGTGCCTTGCTTTACCATAAACACAGGATAAAGCTCCTTCTATAATGCTTATTCCTCATAGCCTGAAGGATCAACTTGAACTACCTGAATAAGATGAAGGGGTACTTTTTCCTCCTCCAGTCATAAAGATGTTAAGCTCCTAGGCCAGGTTTTCTTCACTCAAAGCAAGTGGAGACTTCTCCTCCACAGTTTCTGCTTTGCAGTGAAGTTGAGGTGGAAAAAAAGAAAGTCTGCTAGAGTAAAAAGAAGCAAAGAAAAACACATCTCCTGTAGAAACTCAGAAATATATGAGGGAATCACCAAGGTTCCATCCTCAAAAACAGCTGCAGATCTCTAGACTAGTGCTGGCGTGTGTATTCAGATGATAAGATCAGGAATCTGTGTATTTCTCCTGAGTATATCCCATAAACAGGCTTTGAAGCCTCCAGGGTACTTCAGAAATGTTAAGCATAGAATTTTGTGAATGACTAGACAGAGCTGAGAATATGCAAGGCTTTCTAGTGTCCACATATATATTTGGTATAGAAAAGATTCTTGCTCAGGGTAGCTGCATTTTTAAAATTCTTTTTCCTAGAATGTTCTTTTTCTAAAAAAGAAACATGTCAAATATACATATCAAGAAATAGAGAGAGCTAATATTAAGGAGCTATGTCAGCATGCCAGAAAGAATTGATAAACTTTGCTGATAGGCAAAGAATCAAAACAACAGCAAAGCAGAGAGGCTAACAACCTAAGTTGCTTAAGGATCCATATCTGCTCCAAGTTCATGTAAAGACTCTTCAAGGGTAGTCTGAGATATGGGATTAATGGATATATGTGTAGCCTAAGGCAAATATCTTTAGGGCAAAATAATCTAAAAGGGCTATTTCAGTGCATTCATGCAGAGGAAATCTAAATAGCCTCTACATGGACATATATTTTTGGTTAAATGAATCCCAGCAGCAGTGTTCATGTACACCTTTGATACCATAGTAGGATATCAAGAACAGAGTACTTTTCTCCCACTGTCCCTTTTTCCAGTGAGCCTTCTAGGAGGACCACATAATCTTCACCTCAGACATAGGCAATTAAACTCCCAGGGTGTTTCTTTTTCTGCTGGGACTAGGTGGTATATGATGACCTCTTACAGAAATTCTGGTTCCACAGAAACCTTGCTGCAGCTATCATAATAACCAGACAGGTATTTCAAGTAAACCTTGAGCTTAATCATTGAATTGCACCCCATTTTGGTCAAGACCTAGATTACAGTGAAATTTAAACAAATAACAACAACACTTTTGCCATGATGTAATGACTAAGTCTGAAATTGTCTCATCTTAATTTTGTGAAGGATATTGTTTTATGTGCATAATTTCAAAGGCATTAACACATTTCAAAGACATTAACACAACTAACAAGAAACAAGCTAGTAATGATGGGAATACAGTTCAAAACTTAGCTTACTCTTAGTTTCATTATATTACTCTTTTAATTTAATTCAAGGAAATGTGCCCTTTGTAGTAGCAAAATTTGCTTTCAATTGGTGTTTATAATTTGTTTCTAATTGTATTTGGAAAACAAGTAATGATAAAATAATTGTAGTATTCTTATCGTATCTAGCTGATATACTTCAGTCCCAGCATAAGAAGCATATTGGAAACATAAATTTAAACAGAAATTTCTTGTCAAAGTTGATGGATTAAGGAGATAAGGTGGAATAATTAAAGAGAAAGTAGGTAAAATTTTATATTATATCACAGCATGAGCCAAGATTTTCAAGTTGTTATTCAAAGGTGAAAAGATAGAAGATTACATGCAACTAAGGGACCTGCTCACCTGAGTGTAATTGCAATTGGAACAAGATAAGCTATCACACAAACATAGCAAACATCTGCTTTGCTGGTATTATATAACTTGTATGAATGTTGAATATTACACTGAAATCTCATTTCCAGCCCTGGGTTTTTTGTTATTTAAATTGTCTCTCCCTGTTTTTGCATGCTAAAAATCTAAGCTGAGCTCCTTGATTTAACTCCTAAATGCATGCAGCAGAGGAGCTGAAATCTGGCAGCTGGGCAAATGGGATGGGATTCCCTTCCCTGGTGCAATTGAAAATTGCTTCACATGGCATAGCAAACACATCCTACTCTTGTGTGTTGATTGCACAGAAAGAAATTAAATGGTAGCAATTCTATTTCTAATTCCTAAAAATCAACTACCTTGAACTGCTCTCACACCATTTTCAGTTGTCTGCCTTGTGCTAGCTATTTGTCCACAGTAGGAAGCCAACATGCTTTTTTCCTATTGGATAGCTCCATGAAAAAAACCACCGGCTGCAGCAAAGAGTTAACAGAATAAAAGCAAATACTGGTGAAATGAGAACGGGTGGACACAAGTTGCAACATTCAGATAGGACTTATCCCAGTGCTTGGGATATGGTAAGCTGCTTGACTAAAATTTTGAGTTTTATTTTATTTATATTTATTTTTTATTTTATATTTATTTTATTTATATTTCCATTTCAAGCCTACAGACAAAAATCACTACAGCTCTGGACTGGTTAGGTGAGCCAGGAACCAGGAGTTGCCAGTATGCCAGAGACTTGGTACACTTTTCACAACTGTATCTTTTCTTAATAAATAACTCAACAACCTATTCACACTTGGGTGTTAGCTATTGTGAGTATGAATTTCTTTAAAGAGGCTGAAAATATCTGTTCTAAAACACTGTTAGTCAGTAAAAGCTCTAGCTTGCTGCACAGTGATGTAAATTAAGATAACAAGGCAGCTGAGAAAAAAAGAAATACTCAAAAAAAAAAAGGAAAAAAGTAAGAGTTAGATGAAATGAACCTACTGCTTGCTTTTTGTTTCTTTTGTTCCTCATCCCATGTTTCCTCTCAGGCAGACAGATACTCCAACATTCGAACTAGCACATCTAATGGTTTGTACTGTCTCTGTGTGGTGGTTTGGCCCCAAACAGGAGACAAGCACCAACACAGCAGCTCTTCTACCCCCAGCAACACAGGGGAAAAATAGGAAGAATAAGAGAAAAAAACTCCTCATAGGTGAAAATAAGGACAGTCGAATAGAAGAAGGATAGATAAAGAAAGGGGGGGGAAAATTCATGCCCAGCTCTGCCAGACAACCAGCCTCTAAAGAGTAATCACCTCAAAAGCTACTACAGCCATCCTCTGTCTCTTTTTTTAACACTGAGCATGACATTGCATGGTATGAAACATCCCCCTGGCCAATTTAGATCATCTGTCTTGGCTGTGTTCCCTCCCAGCCTATTAATGGTACACAGATTTACACCCTCAGTCAAACTCTCCAAGTGATGCTGTTTAACCCACAAAAGCAAAATTAGTTCCAACCCAGATAGACCCAGTAGACTCTGTCCAAAGGGTCTGCATATGATTTTAAAAATAATTGACACTGCAGACATATCAGAAACAGGTATGAGCACATGATGGATGCAGCTCATATGACCAAAGGAAGATGTCTCTGTGCTAGCTACATATAACTGTCTTTACAGTCAATAATGTCAAGAGGTGCCTACAGAGCACAATTTAGCTGACTGACTTTGGCACCTTCATTCAGCAGCTTAAGTAGAAGCAGTTCATACCATTTGAGTCTGGGAAATTAGACATGAGGCCTATAGGGTATATGAGGTATGAAATATTAGACTGTCATCAGAGCTCATCAAACTCTGCAGCATCTGCTTACTTAAATGGGAGCCTGTCATAACTATCCTCTGCAAAGAAAGTCCCCCAAAAGCCTTCTCTTTAATCTCTCAGTTCTGCAGAACTATATATCTGGAGTTTAATTCAATGCTAACAACCAGCTCTACAAGCTGCAAGTGTGGGGAAGGAAACAAAATGAAGGAAAATCACCTACAAATCTGAGAAAGTAATAGGAGGGAAATTCATCCCCCTTGACGAAAGGCAAGCAAGGTGGTAGGATAGCTTGGTGGGTGCCCAAAACCTTGTGATTCTGTGAGTGCTATCTGGGACTTTGTGTCCTCAGGCTGATTTATCAGCTTCTGTCAGCAGCAGATGTCCTTTTAGGAGCCTGCAGAGACTGGAATTCAGCTGTGAATCCCTTGGCCTTGGGAAAACTTGAAGGGCAGCAGAGGACATGACACAAACTTTGTGAGTGATGTATAACAGCTGGTTTGGGAACCAGTTATGAATCTCTACCAAACCAGATGGAAATCTCTCCAGGGCAGCTTTGAGCCTGTGATTAGCCATTCTCTAGCTGGCTAAAAAGAGGTTTCTTTTTCTTTTTTCTTCTTTTCTTTTTTTTTTTCATCCTGAGAACCAGTGATATAAGGTATAGTACACAGGCTGGCAAGAAAACAAGGAAGAAAGGAAAAGGAAGCAAGCAGTGATGAAAAAATAAACCAAGTTGAGAGGTGACTGACTTCCAGGATTCAGTGGAGGCTGCTTGCCTGCCAGGCAGAGATGCTGTGATCCAGTTGTGTTTGGGTGGAGAGTTCTAGACTCTGCTACTCAAGAAGAGAATTGTGGGTTTTTTATGGCAAATCCTAGACATTTCTTGAGGGAAAATGGACACTCCTCAATTATAATTTTTATTTTACTTTATTTGGTCTATAAATTGTCAGATTCAATATTGACTGTGGCAGGAATACAAATCGTGCAGCCACAGGATAATAGATTTTTTTTTGCCTTTTAATGCTTAATATGAGTTTTATTCTTTTTTAAATACAAACAATGACATAATAAATTCAATAAGGATGTCATAAATCAATCCAAAGGCACATAAGAGGCAAAGACACTTTCCATGGTTTCTGAAAAAAAACCCCAAAAACAACAAGCAGCAAAGCTTAGCATTACAAAGGAATATCTGACATAGTGTATTCAAAGCATGAAACTGAATACAGCAAGTATTAAAAACGTTAATTGTTCTCCACAGAAGAAGGTGATTCATTTTTGAAATAAATTCTTTTCTCCCTTGTGAAAATTCCTTATTAGTATTTAAAATAGTAATGGACTAGAGGGAGTGCAGAGCATATTTTAAGGAACAATTTCCATACAAATATAGCTAAAGCCTATTTAGCTATGCATTTCTGTATATCTGTCATCAGTGTGGCTAACTACTGTTGGTCCCAATATTTCATTTTCATTGATTAGTGGTATTTAAAACAAATGTGTTCTAAACACTGGTGGAATTATTTTCCACTCAAAGCATTGAAATGTTGGAATACAAAATCAACACTTTCCAAATCACTACTCAGATACTGTAATAAATTGCCTGTTCTTGCTCTATGAGTAAAATTCTGTTTTCTGCAAGACAGTTAAAGACTTGCCTCTGTTGTTTGCATGGACTTCTTGGCAATAGAGTTGTTTCTGAGATCTGGCAGTGGTCTTCAGTTTTCCATAACAGTCCCAAAAACACGAAAAGGGCATTCTGATTCCGAAGAAACAGGAATGAGTGACAGAAGAGAAGGTAAGACAGTTTCAGCTGAAACATACTGTGACTTTACTGGCAACTGATTGTGACAATTTCAGAAGTGTATCTAAAATTCACTACTATTTTTATTGCAAGACTCCTAAATGCTAGTATCACATGGTAGAGAAGATATTCTAGGGGCAAATCATTGTTTTGTAGAAATTTTAAAAAACAATCCACCTGCCATCCCCTAAACAACACCAAACCTAATGATGTTTGGGTAATACAGGACCATTTAATGTTGAAGCTGAGCTGTAGATAGATGATTAAGTGGGCTTTCTTGAGGTGTTTTCTGTTCCATGTTTTGGTTTTGTTTTTTTCTTTTTTTTTTTTTTTTCAGAAAAGTAACTAGTGTCATAACATTTCCTGGGCTTAGTCCTGTTTGAAATGGAGAACACACAGAGGGGTTTGAATAATTCAAACAATCAATGTCTTTACTGACTGCACTGTATATGTGAATTTAGAGCTGAGTTTCCAGACGGAGAGCCAGGCTGTTACCAGTTCTGCAGATATGATCTGGGAATAGAGAAATGCCATATTCAAGGTTGTCAATTCAGCATTTGAATAGAAACAGGACTCACACGTTATTTAAAGGACTGTACTCTGCACACATTTTAAATACACTTTACCATTACATAGTCTAAAGGGCAAGCTATGAATTATTTCGGATACTCTTACCTGACAAGCTGGAGTCATTGTGGGGGCTTCACAAGTGCTATTCTCTTTCTCAGTGTTTCTCAGCATGTGGGTTGGAAGAAGTTCAAGGGCAGGTATCCTGGGCTGGCAAAGTTCAATAACAAAGTATTTTTATAATAAGTGAACCCAGTAATTATTTGTAGTAATTATAGTATTTTACAGATATCTTGTAAACTGCCTGATTAAGTTATAATATTTCTAGCAAACTGGCACTTATCATTAAAGAAAACCTGACCTGCGCCACTTATATTTTCAGTTAACCAGCAAAGCCATAGTCTCATCCCAATTGAAAACCAAGTTTTATGCTTATTGTTCCAATGTAATTCATACACATTTATTAACAAAGGGTAATATCAATTGGAAATTAAAACATATTTATAATTTCCAGTGCTAGTTGTGTGCTTCAGTCAATTAATGGAGATGAAACTTGCACTAAGGTGTTTTCAAAGGTAATAGCATGTCATTATTTGGTACTGTTGTCTACCTAGTACTCATCAAACTCATGAAGCAAATAAAAGCTGTGGTGCTTTTATTTTCTACTTGACGTTTCGAACATGTATCTCATTATTGGAGTCGCCTCTTTTATTGCTCTGAAATGACACAGTTGCAACCAATATATTAAAATCATAGCAGAGATAGAAATTTGAAGCAAAACAAAGGCATTTCTAGTGTAGGTTGTCACTACAAGTGTGTGGAATGACAGTTGAAATAAGAATTTCTTTGCTTTTGTTGGTTCTCATGAGACCCTTAACATAAAACTAATGTACTGTGAAGTAATTTCTTTAACTTTCAGTGCTTGAATAAAATATTACTAGAATGGCTACCATGAAAATTAAAATTAAGAGAAAAAGGAATATAAAGACTTGATATAATGCCTTTCCATAGAGGCCATAGAACAAGTATCCCAACTTATATGCCTTTTATAGAAAACACATGAGTCTTCCAAGTAAAATGACTGTTCCAAGCAAAATGTTCTGTGCTTGTGTAGTAGAAGATATTGCTGCTGAAATGCAGGCCAAAAAATAATGTAATTTATTGAAAGTGGATTTGACAAAGATAAACTTAAATAAGCTTAAAATGTACATTAATGTGGTAAGCAGTAGGGTCACAGTTATTGTCAGACTAGTTACTTGTCTTACTTAAGTAGAATTTTAGAAGAAAAAATATATTTAATTTTACTGATGAATTTGCAGTAACATTGTCCTAAAGAAGTGCTTCGTGGTGTTCTTTTGTATATTCTCTGATGAGAATGCATAGAAGTTGAGGTGCATATTGGAGAAATGCTTCATACTTAATGACATGAATTTAATATGAGACTTCAATGTCTTACCAATACAGATATATTTTCTTTTTTTAAAGTATGCTCTAATTTCCTGAAAGTTGTAAGTGCTTATTTAAAGAGCTTGCTGCATAAAGTAAAAAATACTAACTTCTCCATGAGAACAGTAAAGGTATCTATCATTCACATCAAAAAACCCACTTCATTAGTTCCTCTTTTAGTATTTATGTCCTTCTAGTCTATAGCTATCTTTTCATTTTCAAAGCCTTAACACCAAGAAGATTAATCTGCAACAGTTTCTTCTTACTCTGTCCTCTTTTTCCTTTTAAGAACTCTTTTTTTCCATCCTCTCATCATTATAAATTACCTTTATCACGTATGATTGAAGTGCCACCATGTTCTCATATACAAAGTAATATTTTCACTTTTTTGCGTATGAAAAATTCTTCCCTCCCTCCCCCATTTTCTAGGTAACAAATAACATTCCTGAAATCAAATCACATAATCAACAAATGTGAGCATTAAACATGTTATACCTTGTTTGAGTGCAAGCTTGTTCAACATTTTTCCAAGATTATTGTGGAACTTACATTAAAAAAATAAATACTAGATTCAGATGATATAATAGTAAAGTGGCACTGTACATAGCAGGATTGACCTATAAACAGAATTTCTTGTTTATATGAACACTTATTTGGTGATCGCAGAAGTAGCAAACTATGTTTAGAATTATATGTCTATATTTTGCATTTAAACAGGAAAATATGAGCATATATATTCTTATAACAATTATTGTAATTTACATTGCGGTAACAAAGGTTTATCTGAATTTGTGTCAATATTTATAGTTAGTGAGAAGCTCCAAGAGAATTGATTTTGCACAAACACCAGAAGACTTAAAGAAAATGTAAAATAATTTAAGATTATATGTTTTACATTTGTTCAGTTATGGTAACAATTCTTTGTCTTCATATAAAGAGAACTTATATTTTTTCACTATGAGATCATTATAAGAATAAGATTAAATTATAGTAATTAGACTGGGTAAGAAAAAATGGAGAAAATTACACTGTACTGATTGTTTTGTAACCCTGAGGAGAAAAACAGTGGTCTTTCTATAATTTTTTTACTGACTTTATAGTTGGTAAAATAAATTAAGATAATTCATCTTTTTCCACATAAGAAAATCTATTTCATTAACTGTAAGAGCTTCTGTACACTTTCAAATCTTAACATATCATGCTTACACTTACCTTAAAATAAAAACGTTGCTATTACCAGTCAACTTAGCAGAGATACTTCTATGGTCATTTAAAAATAGGGAAGACCCTGAATACCAGCTACTTCTAAGCTTATTATTCCATGTTTAAGGATATCAGTTCATCTTTTCTAGGTTTGTATAGAACAGCACATTTTCCGTGGTTGTTAAGTGCTCCTATTCCACTTTGTCCCTCAGCTCAGAAAATACACTCAGAAGTTCTGATTGTGCTTGGTACTACAAGAAGCAGTGAGGAACTAAGACCAGGCTTCAGTGAAGAGCATTATGTGTGATGAATTCTCTAGGTTTCTTTAAAGGTTGTGTTAGTTTAAATACTAAGGATAGAATTATGTTGTAAACTGCTAAATATATGTACTTCTATTTATATGGAGTGTATGACCTCCAGGGGTCCATCCAACCTGATTTATCCCATGATACTATAAAATATGTGTTAAACTGTTAATATAGGATTATATCATTAATTAAATGGTAGAATAGATCAAACAATTATTTTATCTTCATTCATTAATTTCACATAGTTTATATTAATAACTTGGATTGGGAATTTCAAAGCAGTTAATGACTGCATTTTACAGCTCAAACATTGGAACTTTCGTTCCCCTAAATTGTCATTAATTGATTGTAAATAACCTGGCTGACACTTATTACGTTATTTTTGCATAAGCTGGTGTGTAAAATGATTGAACAGTAGCTGACATGAATTGAAACTGTGCACCAGTTCCATTTAGGATAAGTGTACATTGAGTCACAGCCACAGATAAATGATTAGGTTGCTAAAATATTGATCCATGTTTCAGTGTTCTACTGTTTAAAACACTTTTTCTCACTCTACCCAGAGATACAAAGGGAACTGAAAAACATGCAGAGTGGTTCTGACCATGTTCAGTGCTACTGACATCAATGAAGAAACAAAGATGAAAAAGTAACAGTATCTGTCAGCAAATTTTTAAGTTTTTATTATTTTATTTTTTCTAAATTGATCCATTGAGAACCTGAGGTGATAGACTGCCTGCTGCACTCTTTGTTGATCTCTGCTAGCAGTTGCTTCTGCTACAAAGGAGTGTTTTCAGTCTGCCACAGGAAAGGCAGATCCATCCCGTAGTGGGTTGACCCTGGCCGGATGCCAGGTACCCACTAAAGCCGCTCTCTCACTGTCCCTCTGCAACTGGACAGAGGAGAGAGAAAAAAAAACAGCTAAGGATTCATGCGTAGGGAGAAGTCAGTTACTGATTATCTTCACAGGTAAAACAGACTCAAAGTGGGGATAGTATTTAAATTTATTACTAACAGGATAAGAGCAAAAGAGTGGGAAATAAAATAGTCTTAAAAACATCTTCCCCACACCCCTCCATGTTTTCCCCCCTCCCCACCCAGAGGTGTAGGGGGACGGGGAATGGGGGTTTCAGTCAGTTGTTGTTTCTGCTGCTGCTCAGAGAGAGGAGTCCTTCCCCTGCTCCTGTGGGGTCCCTCCCATGGGAGACAGTCCTTGATGGTCCTCCCCAGTGTGAGTCCATCCCTTGGGCAACAGTTCTTCCCAAACTGCTGTCCTATGGGTCACTCGTCCTTGGGGTCCTTCATGAATGAGCTGTACTGGCATGGGTCTCCCACAGGGGCCTCAAGTCCTACGCAGGAAAAACCTACTCCAGTGTGGTCTTCCTTCTCTATGGGCTGCAGGTCCCCAGCAGGATCCTGCTCCATCTTGGGCCTGCTCCGCCACGGGATCACAGCCTCCTTTATGCATCCACCTGCTCCAGCATGGGCTCCTCCATGGGCTGCAGGTGGGTCTCTGCACCCCAGTGATCCTCCATGGGCTGCAGGGGCACAGCTGCTCCACCATGGGCTGCACCACGGGCTGCAGGGGAACCTCAGCTTCGGTGCCTGGAGCACCTCCTGCCCCTCCTTCTGCACTGACCTTGGTGTGTGCACTGTTGTTCCCATGTTCTCACTCTGTTCCTCCCTGGCTGGAATTCTTTCTGTACTACAACCTTCTGTTCTTCAGTATGTTATCACAGGGGCATTACCATTATTCCTCATGGGCTTGGCCTTGGCCAGCAGCAGGAAGCCTGTCCTGGAGCAGGCTGGCATTGGCTGCATGGGACAGGGAAGCTTCTAGCAGCTTCTAACAGAAGCCACCCCTGTAGTTCGCCCCCCACTACCAAAACCCAGCCACAGAAACCCACTATATTTTGAACTGATCCCCAGTTCAAAACCGAGCAGAAACACCAGCCATTGGAGACAATGAATTGTAGAACCGAATACCTGTCTCCTACTGTGAAATCCCCTAAGATAAAGTGGGGTTTTCCCCAAGAGGTAATTGTTAAGACCCCAAGCTTGTTATTCTGGGTTTTCCCCTTATGTCATCCCCTGAAACACCCTGTTTGTAATAAATGGTAATAGTTACAACCCCCTGTTGAATATGCAGACCCTAAACCCTTTAAATATGAACTTGTAAGTCAAATAAACTATTCCAGTTTCTTACCTCCACTGGGATTGCTTAGTTTTTGACTCGCTACAATTAGCAGGCTCAGTACTGAGGCAAGTTCTGTTTATATCTCTATAAACGACCTGAATGAGGGGATCAAGTGCATCCTCGGTGAATTTGCAAGCAATACCAAGCTGGACAGGAGTGTTGATTTGCTGAAGAGCAGGAAGGCCCTACAAATGGATCACAGAATCACAGGCTCTGCACAGGACCTCACCCAAGAGACACACAATGTGCCTCAGAATATCATCCAAATGCTTCTTGAACTCTGTCAGGCTCGGTGCTGGGACCACTTCTTTAGGAAGCCTGTTCCAGTGCCCAACCACCCTCTGGGTGAAGAACCTTTTCCTAATATCCAACCTAAACCTTCCTTGACACACCTTCAGGCCATTCTGTGGGGTTCTGTCACTGGTCACCACAGTGAAGAGATCAGTGTTTACTTTCCCCCCTGCCCTGCCTTGCCCTCAGGAGGTCTCCCCTCAGTTTCCTGTTCTCCAGGCTGAGCAGACGAAGTGACCTCAACTGCTACTCATATGGCTTCTGCTCAAGGCCCTTCACTATCTTCATTGCCCTCCTCTGGATTCTTTCTAAGAGCTCAATGTCTTTCTTATATTGTGGAGCCCAAAACTACACATAATATTCAAGGTAAGGCTGCACCAGTGCAGAGCAGAGTGGGACAATCCCTTCCTTTGACCAGCTGGCGATGCTTTGCCTGATGCCCCCCAGGACACGTTTGGCCCTCCTGCCTGCCAGGGCACTGCTGACTCATATTCAACTTTCCATTGACCCCCAAGTATCCCCAAGTCCCTTTCCGTGGCACTGGTCTGGACAGACTGGATCGATGAGCCAAGGCCAAGTGCTGGGTCCTGCGCTTGGGTCACAAAAACTCCATGCAGAGATACAGGCTGGGAGAAGAGTAGCTGGGAAGCTGTCTGGTGGAAAAGAAGCTATGGGGGGCTGGTTAACACCTGAGCCAGCAGTGTGCCCAGGTGGCCAAGAACATCCTGGCTTCTATCAGAAAGTTTGTAACAGGCTGCCTAGGGAAGTGGTGAAGTCACTATCCCTGGAAGTGCTCAGTAGGCATGTGGATGTGGCTCCAAGGGACATAGTGAACAAAGGGCTGCTGAGTTAACAGTTGGACTCAATGACTGTAGTGGTCTTTTCCAACACAAATCATTCTATGACTCTGTAGTTAAGTAGGCTGGCCGACATTAGACATTTGTTTTTTTTCCAATGAGGAGTGGAGCTGCGCTTTCCCTGGTGAGATCCCATTTTGTATATCTACATGCAGTTTTTCACAAATACCTCTTGTCATAAGGTTATAGTGTTCCATGTTTTCTAAACCATTTACTGGCATGCATGGCTAAATGCTTTCTTCTTTCTGGAAAAGAAGTTCTTGCATTTCAATAGCATTAGAGAACCTAAGCAATGTGTAGAGATGTTGTAGAATGAGAACTGATTTTTCAAGTCAAATAGCTTAATAGATATGAATAGTGTTTAATATGAAAAATAAGCATGAGAAAATATTACTTTGAAATTATTTGAAATTACTGAAATACTCAAAACAGTCTATATAAAACATATCTTTTCGTTGCTGTTCTATCAGACATAGTTCAACTGGATTTAAATCGGATGTTAAATCTAGATGACATTAAAGTTTATATTCTACTGAAGATTACAGGTTTTATAGCATGTAAGACAGATATCTGGTCTGCAGAGAGAAAAGGACAAATGCACATATTTCAATTTCTTCAGCAAAATTTCATATTTGACATCAATATAGGACAGATATCATATCTGATCAACACCAAATGCTTGTTTCTGCTACTGTAAATCCATAAAAAATTTTCGATATGCGTTGCCATAGAGCAGAAATCTGGTCAGAATTTCTCGCAGAAAGAGAAACTGTTTCTCTAAGAGTTTCTCTTTGCCAAATCAAGGTTTACATTTTTTATTTTTCTCTTTATGGTTGCACTTTGCAGTCAGTTTATATAAAAAAGACTGCTTTTGCTTTTGAAGAAATAATTGGCTTTCTGCTAGCCAGAATACCTGAGATTCTTTTAAATACAGACATGGTTAAAGAAATTGTCTTTATTTTAGTAAAATAAAGGCTTAATTTCTTCTTGACTATAAAATTGGAAAAAAAATTTGCAAGGCAAAAAACCCCCGAAGAACCCAGAACAGCAAAGTACAGTTCTAGATCACTCTTAACATCAAAACTCTTCTTTAACTGCTCCAAAATATAAACTCAGCTCAGCATGTAAAGCATGAGAGTCCTCTTTCTGATTCTACCTTATGCTGGAACACTGTCCTTCTCAGTTATAGGGTTGACACAGAGGTTTCAATGTCCACTATGCTCTCCTATAATCCATATCCACACAAATATACAGGCAGCAGAAGCTGCTGTATAGCAGCTGTATATAACCTGCTGTATATAACCATAATAATATACAACCAGAAGCTGGTTCTGAGTATTTTGATCCTCAGCTGCCTAGTTTCAGTAAGGCACCATTCCTCAGTGATTCCCTGTTTCCTATTTACAGTCCGGGAACATAATATCAAACTTCTCAAACCTTGTTTGCAGAGGATTTGAGTCTGTGAGCATATTAAGAGGCAGACCTTCTTGCAACAAGTTTCTGTTGGCAACCAATTCCCTTAAATGAGGATAATTCTCTGTTTTCTTCGCATGATGCAGAAACAGTTTCACTGAAGCTATGGTTTGTGATTTTTAGAGACTTCAGCAAAGTGACTGTGCTTTGATTATGTTCCTATGAGGCTGCTGGTGTAAATAGCTCTCTTCATGTTCAGTAGTATCACATTTGTATAAAAAAATTAAGAGGCTAAGTTAATGTATCCGTATGCATTCTTAATAAAGACATTCTCTGTTTACACTGCTGGTTGAATACAGAGGCTTATTTTTTCTGCTTAGTTTCTGCTACAGTACACAGGTTTCCATGATGAGTTAAAGGGTATATTTTAGATTCGACTGCAAGAATTTGTCTTTTTTAAGTGATTCTGGTACTGTCAGATAATTATAATGTGTCTTCCCTAGCAGTAATGGGCACCACAGGAAATAAAACTGCAGTACAGACTTAATCAAATCTGAAAGACAAGGTCATTGGAAAGTTAAATGCTTTTTTCCCCCCATATTGATGTGTTCCACAAAAAGAACTACATTCAAATGTAAGATAATGAGCTGAATCATTTACTTATAGTTTTCATTTCATTAGAGGCATTTAATTACTTATTAATTACTTAAGAGCCATAGCCATTCTAAAGTGTGCGTTGCTAAGAGTGTTATTTAGAGTAAAACTCTGTAGTATCTGCAGATCTGTTTATTTTCAATTTTTATCTACTAATATCATACACATATTTGATATATGCAAAGGCTTTCTTCAATCACAACGGTTTAATTATGAAGGTCCTAAAATTTAAATAACTGACAGAAATTTCATTCTACATGCCTTTAACTTGTCTCATGTCTTCATTTTCGACAAACAAAAAAAGAAACCAGTGCATCTCAAAAGCCTGGAGTCCTTTGTTTGAACTGAAGGAATAAAAGAGAAAGCAACTTCATCAAAGGTCAGATCTCCCCTCCTACCCCTTTTGAACTCAGAAGAAGGCTGACTTGAAGGAAAATCTCTATTAGGTCGTTATGAACTATGCTTTTCAGGGGAAGTTATTGCTCAAATCTATGGGCTGTCCCAAAAGACTACAAGACTCTCTATTTTTGTCCTTCTGTCTGAAGTTGTCTTTTACCTTGTTCTAAGGACCTGAAGATGTATGTCAGAAAGAAGGGAAAAGAAAGGAGAAGAGAGGAGAGGAAAGGAGAGGAGAGGAGAGGAGAGGAGAGGAGAGGAGAGGAGAGGAAAAAGAAAAAAAGAAAAAAGAAAAAGAAAAAAGAAAAAAGAAAAAAGAAAAAGAAAAAAGAAAAAAGAAAAAGAAAAAAGGAAAGGAAATATTTTGCCCATGATTCAGAAAGGCTGGACCTGTCTGGTCACCATAGCCTAGAAACAGGCTTATTTCATTTCTTCTCTTTCTCTTACTCAAAAGGCATTACAGATTATGAGAAATGGTCTTATAAACCCTAATATTCTTGTCTATGAGTCCCTGCTTTTTAACTTGAAATTTAAAATTGCTCTCATAGGCTCAAAGGTAGTGTTCATAAATACGTTCAGTATATAGAGGCTTAATTTAGTGTCAAACTATTCACAGACAGAGTTTTTGACAGACAGTTGACCCATCATTTGAATGAAAATTTCTTTTCAGCAAGGGTAGAATCCATCAGTCTCTGATGTCCTTAAAATCTGGTTAAAAATTTGTAACATGCCTGAAATTTTTGGTTTGCTTTGCTTTGATAGGACGTTTTGTTTGGGTTTGGGTTTTTTTATTTGTTTGTGGGTTTTTTGTTTGTTTGTGTGTGTATTTTTTTGTTTGTTTTTCTTTGTTTGGGACTTTTTTGGGTTTTGTTTGGTTTTTTTTCCTTTGAGAAAAGTTGGATTTTGTTTGGTAATGCCATATCAAATTGATTAAAAACTTTTTACTAAAAGAAAATTTAAGATTATTATTTCTTCAAAGTGGGAGTTAGTTTGTAGGAATGACAGCATATTATATCCTCAGAAGGTTAAACTTTTCTTGTACTTGCCTTTTTCTCCATAACGTAACAGGAGGAATATGTACAGAGGAAATTGTTTCTCTGCATGAGCCACAGTTCAATTCTATGATACTGGAAGAGAAATACTCTGGATTCTTTTTCTTTGCTCTTGTTTCATCTTCTGCTGTATATTTCTTCATAATGCGAAGAAAAAAAAGTTGCACAATAAATGGCAATTACCGCTGTTCAAACCCCCTTCCTCTCTGATATCCAAGTCCTCAATCTTTTGGATGCTGCCAGGTTTTAGCAAATTTTTCAAATAACTGACAGAAGAAATGTCTTCTTCAACACTGACAGTAAGAATCGGTTAATAATTCAAAAGTAGTCTTATGCGATCGATTTTTCTCTTTGTTTTTATTTGATATAAGAAAAGCAACTGATCATATGCTTTTAATACCTAGAATTTATGTGGCACAAGATGTGAAGAATATAAAAATTGCTGAAATTTTACACACTGGAATAAATTTCTAGATATTTGTAAATAAGGTTATTTTATATCGTCCTAATATTAACTTATTGGAGACTGAATAAATAGGAGGTTCTGATGTTTAGAATAAATAAATAGCAAAATACAGTAGTATATTCAGTTTTCTTTTTGACATGTTTTTATATTTGAGCTGTTCCTCAGTACTTAACAAAAAAACGTTATCTGTTTTCATGCTGAGACTACTACTGCTAAAAAGAAAAACAAAAAGTGCAACACAACAAAAGACGTTAGAGTTCCAAGTATGAACAGTTTGACCTCAACCGTATTAGTATTTTTAATATAAGAGTTCTGCTACACATAGTTTAAAAATGCAGAGGTAGATGGGGATATCTTGCATTTAAGGCTGCTTCTAAGCTCTCCTTGATTTACTTCCTATTTGGGAATAGTCTAAACATAGGAAGCCCTTGAAATTCACAGTTCACAGTGAGCTGTGGAGCCAGATTGCCCAGGGTACTCCCAGTTTAAGCAGTGGTGGGACAGAGAATGGAACAGGCTTAGCAAGGTGCAACTAGGATCCCTCTTCTGCAAATGGAGAAAGACAGTAGAGAAGTGGATCATCCTGTACCATTGTTAGGAAAGTAACAAATCATGTTAATCCAAAATTATTTGCTGCCAGGGTTGGAATATATGTATCTCACATTATCACCGCGGATTATATCAACTGGTATATTGAAAGAAAAATCCTTAGGAGTGTTTTATTGGCAATTTAGGGAAAGAAGTTAGTTTTCGTTAGGAATCCTAGGGGAATAAGGGGTAAAAAGGTTATATTTAAAGAGTGTAAGGAATAAACTTTGTGACAAAGCCTGTCCTGTCATGCTTGTTTATTTGTTTAGGTAATGCACTGGGACTTGTAAATACCTGAGCTTTAGGTGAGAAGTCACTTCTCACATTCATTTCTTTCTCACAGCTGTCAGCTGTAAGACACTCAATAAGGAGTGTCAGTTAAGTCTCACTTTTCCACACCCGTGGAGAAAAGGGACATATATTTCACATTGTGAATAGTGTAAAACAAGAATCAAAGCCAGGACTTATCAAACCCTGCCAGAAGAGGCTATAGATGTATACATATACATCTATCATACAAATAGGACCTAGGAGTTCAAATTAAACTCATCAGTTCCCCTCGATATGACACATTTACAAGAAAAGATGTGTGAATGTCTAACTTTTCACTTAGTTGCACTGGTATAGTGTACAATCTTGTCAAGAGAGAGAGCTCTTAGTGGTTTCACTTGGTCTTGCAGAGTCCTTCACTTTCTTTTAAGAACAGCATGTATAAAACCTAAAACAAAGGAAGCGCTCAACACCTTGTGCCTTTGCTACAGAAGTGGTGCTACGATTCTTTTTAGTGCACTGCTTCTCCACAGAGATTGGAAGCACTGAGTGGTTTGGTTCAAAGGCGGCAATACAGGGAGCTCTGGCCCAGCACAGTGACTTCTGTGCTTTTGGCAGTCCAGCTCTGCACAATCCAGTGCAGGGTTGGGATACAAATGTTGCTTTTTGAGGGGGTTGTGTACACAACACTTGCTGGTTTATAGTACTTACAGTCAGCTTTCATAGTTCCATAATTCAGAATACATTTAGAGAGTGAAATTTGTTTCTGGAATTCATGTTAATACCTTTAGCATAATATAACATAATAAAATAACATAGGCTATTTTATTAATTTTTGTTGGTTTTTTTTACATTCAAACTAAATTATTTGTGTAGTTTGTAAAATGAGGGGAAAAAAACCCACAAACCAAAGCAGCTTATCTGTCTTCTGAAAAAAAATTACAAAAAATAAAGGCACATGAAAAAAAAAGATTTGTTAGCAGTTTTAAATAGATACCCCATCCCCTTTTTAAAAAATTTTTAATTCCAAGAACATGAAAGAAGTTCTTTAAGAATAACCATGAGTTGAAGTAGAAGAAATAGCATGGCTAGTTGAATGGATTGTTTTGGGCTACTTCTTTTTTCATACAAATCAAGACATGAATTATGTGATGTTTTTGCTGGTGCACCAAGGGCAGGATGTTGCAAATAAAATACAGTTTAAAAGCTCTTCTGTGGTTGGATTAACAAGAACTAAAAGACAGCACATCTGAAACTAGAGAGCGGAAATTTCAATTTGTCATTACTCAGATGGAAATAGCGGGAAGAAGGAAGAAAGCCAAACAATGTGGTAAATAAGCTACATGGTAAAACTTCTGGAAGAATAATGAAGTAAACCGACAGGATGACTGCAAGATACATGCCAACATAGATAAACAGCCTTAAAAAGGAAAAGAAAAAAGTATTTTCTCAATCACAATTGAATAGGAAGCGAAAAACGGAGACCCACAGACAAGATACAACCAGTACCTTCAGCAAGCTGATATGAGAGAATTCTACCTCCTGAGTGTCAGGAGCATTGGGAATGATTATACACAAGTTACTGCTAACATATGAAAGGTACAAGGCTCAGCCAACACAAGTAGAAGGAAAATTTTTGGGAGAGAAAAGGGAAATATTGTTTTCACACAAGCCATTATTAC
Source organism: Pachyramphus minor (assembly GCA_013397135.1). NCBI lineage: Eukaryota > Metazoa > Chordata > Aves > Passeriformes > Tyrannidae > Pachyramphus > Pachyramphus minor. The sequence goes on along the minus strand of VYXB01008931.1, from coordinate 28,738 downwards.
ACTGTGAACCTCTTTACCTAAGAGTGTCAAGAAAGTCTAAGGTCTAAATGGCTTAAAAATACAATAGGTAATTTTTCAGAACAAAGACAGAGTTTGAGTACTAACGCTCACTGGAAGCTTTCAAAAGATGGAAAAGCATTCCATCTTGCTCTATTGGTTACAATTAATTCTTTTTCTAAGTACCTGCTATTAGCTGCTGTGGGATCAGTGTTAGACTGATCCTTGGCTTGATAACTTATGGAAATTTTCATCAAAGAAGCATTTTAGGAAAGAAAAAAGATGTCAGTAAACTGAATTCATCATCACTCTATATTTTTCCAGGATATGGATTACCCTTTAAAGCATAATTTTGAGTAGATGAGTTTCTTATTTATTTTTAAACAAAATTTAGGATTTTGTTTGAGTAATAACAAAAAGGTTGTCACTTTACATTTAAGCTATTTGCCTAACTAGCAGAAAGAGGAAACAGAGAAAAGTCATGCTTGATATGCTGAAGTGTGGGAGCCAGACAACAGGTTCCCTCTTTATCCTACTCTTGAGGTGGGTATTGGCAAAGTAGAGCAATGTGGGTGTTCTTCGACAGCATGAAAAAGAGATAATTAGTCTTGCTCATGTAAAAGTGGTATTTGAGTATGTAAAAATGCATCAGACTCCCCAATGATATAAATCACTGTAAAGTTTTGGACATTCTTCTCTAGAAAGTGAGAATACATTCAACCTATGAAAGAATAATACAGGTTTTTTGAATAAATTACACTAACGAAATCCCAAGAAATACCATCTTCTGCAATGAAAAAAAAAATATTTATGCTCCAGGTTTAATTTTAACCAAATATTTGTACTTAATCTCTGAACAAATCATCAATTCTATAAGGAAATCCAATTTTATTCCTATTGAGGCAGCCAAATGAATAATGGAAGAGAATAAAATCATTATTCTCAGGAAAAATGACCTTCTAGGTCTGAATAAGAAATACAGGTTAATTCAACTGTGTGTTTAACCTATATACTTTTGACCTGTTTCTTCTTCTTGTTAAATAAAAATAGCTGAACGTTTGCATTACTGCATAAATGGTTGCTAAAGAAGCTTAATTCCTTCCCATTTTGGCCATTCATGTCATTAATATGCTTGCTTGATGAAACCTGACTCAAGAAGGCAAGAAATTTAGTTTTAAATTGGATTTTATTCAGTACTAAGGAGTCAAAACAAGCAACAAATCAAGCTTCAAACACTTGAGCCATTGAAAATAACCAGCACCAACTTTTACTTATTAACTGGAGATTTCATAATTATTATAGAGTGAATAGTGTTCTCGTCCTTATGGACTCTAACAGTGAATACTTTTATGAGCATGTATTTGCGAGCACATTTTGTATTCAGGCTATGTCCATATGTTTATCTGGTGTTCTCAAGATCCTCTCAAAAATGAGATGTTGCATCTCATGAGGATATCATGGGAACACAACTTAAGGTATAATAACTCCTTACCGTCACATTCAGTCATGTAATGTGAAAGATATTAGTGCCTGCAATGTGTGTGTAATTCAACAGCAAACTTATATAGCCTAGACTGGATCTCCTCTTGAGCTTTTAGTTTGTTTCCATTTAATGACTCTGTGTACCAATAAAGATAAATAATGTGACAGATCAATGAAGTAATTTTCAGAGTCCAACATTTCCCAGTATTTCTAATCAAAGTTGGTTTACAAAGAGGTGTGTCTACTGTGGTTCAGCCACTGAACACTAGTGAAATTTATCTACACAGATCTCAAATACTTTTTTGACAAATAACCTGTATAGCTGTCTCAAATAGTTATTTTTTACTGCCCCTGGTATCCACTGAGGTTGCATCCATTACCAGGATGATGTAACATTATATTTTCGCTGTAACTCCATAAACATATGAGTATGTGTGCACATGCCTGTGCGTGCATGCATTTGTGTATTTACCCCAAATGTACATATATATCTGTACACATGTATATTTATGTAAGTATGTGTCATATATGTACACATGTATATAAGGAGGTACTCCTGAAAGCAGTTCATAATTACGAAAACAAAACCATACTTTGCAGTCATCTTGGTATACAGTGCAGACTACCAGACTGATCAAAAGGGCATAGAGAGCAACCATCCTATAACCTTTCAAGTTAGTTCACATAGATCTTAGCTGAGACATATTAGGAGAAATTTTACACTAGGCACTGCAATTTCCCCTTTTGTGTTTGTTCTGTGAATAGACTCCAACTCCAGGACCATTAGACCAAAGTACTTCATGAACTAAATCCAAATTAGCAGCTGAGAATGGCAGCTTTATTGCTGATGGTGAAAATTATTTCACATTCCAACACTGTAATTTAAAACAAGTCTTACTTGTTTCTCATGAACACGGCTTGCAGGTCCTCTACAGATGTATATCTTTCATATTTTTTGTCACTTTGAGATACGGTATGGCCACATTGCCATGGTTTAACCCCACTAGGCACCTAAGCACCAGGCAGCTGCTCAGTTTCTCCCCCCAAGGTGGGATGTAGCAGAGAATCAGAGGAGTAAAGGTGAGAGAACTTATGGACTGAGATAAAGACAATTAAACAGGAAAAGCAAAAGCTGCACACATGCAAAGTGAAATGGGGAATTCATTCACCACTTCCCACAGGCAGGCAGGTGTTCAACTATTTCCAGGAAAACAAAGCTCCATCATGGGTAACAGTGATTGGGGAAGGCAAACACCATCACTCCAAAGGTCTACCCTTCCTCCTTCTTCCCCTAGATTTTATTGCTGAGCACAACATCAATATAGTGTGGGATATTCCTTTGGTCAGATGGGCTCAGCTGTCCCAGCTGTGTCCCATGCAAAACTCTTTCCCTCCTTGCTGGTTGGGCAGTGTAAGGACAAAGGCTCTGTATAAGCTCTGCTCAGCAATAGCTGAAACATCTCTGTGTTATTCACATGGTTTTGGTCACGAATCCTAAACACATTCCCATACCAGCTATAATGAAGAAAATTAATTCTATCCCAACAAAAACCAGTACAAGTACTTCCACATATTTTGTTAAAATAAACTCCACAATACTTAGCAAAGAATCTGAAACTTCTTCCTATTCTTCCCAGTGAATATTAGCACAGGTTAGGACCTTAAAGAAATTATTTCTGAGTGTCATTTCTATTAATATGTCCTCACCATTGCAAGAAGTTTGCATGAACTTTTGCATAACTCAGAGTTGCTAAAAAGACTCAAATCTGCATTCAGGTTATCTGTTCATTACCAAGTGTCCCATTTATCATCTTTTAGGATCTTCTACCACTGAGATTTTCAGAGGAAAATTTTCTTCAGTGATGTCAAAATAAAGTGTTTCTCTAATTATTCTGTAATTATTTTAGTTCTTTTATCTTTCTCCCTCTTCTTTTGTTCTTGAGTTTTTAGTATTACATATATATAATTTCCTAGTACAAATGTGAATACCTTTTTTTTATGTACTTTATATGCAAGTTAAATTTTTGCATTGAAAATATTTTATTGAAAAGAGTTTTGTTGGTATTTATAGATAACTTGACACAACTTCTTAAAAGGGGATCCTAAAAAATTAAAACTGGTGTTCCTGTTACATGGAATTGTTTATTTTTAACTTCAGAAACCTTTACCTCTTTTTACATGTTCCAGCTGCAAAGCATGGTAGATAGTTTGTTATGGAATAAGTATCAAGGTAGCCCTCGATGTCTTTAGGCAAAGGCCATTAGGATCAAAGGAAAACTGAGTCTCTGGAACAAATATAAGTGTTCTAGTCTAATTTTTGACTAACTTTCAAGTATAAACAAAATTATAGTTTTATGCTGTATTGACCGACAAGAAAAATCCAAAAATCGCAGATGTCAGAAAGACACATCTAGATGTTTTATTTTTGTTTGCTTGTTTGTTTTTGTTTGTTTTCTTCCTCCATTTAATCATGTGACTAATGAAATAAGTTTAGAGAAAAAAGAAAGATATTTTCTTTTAATAATGGATAGTGGCAAAACAATGGGTGATCATTTCCAAGTCTGCCAGCACACTATCAAACATTGAGAGAATAATGAGATAAAGTTGAGGACCATAGCAGTAGTCTTCACATTTACAGACGTAGCCACAAAGTGGAAAATAATAAACTGTTTGGTGAAAACAAACAAAAAAATTGATTGAAGTTGCAAGATAAAGGTAAGAGTAAATGTTTAAGTGTACAGAATGCCAGAGAACTTTTTCTAGGAATGTTGTGGATGGTTCATCATTGAAATGTTTTAAAAGGATTAGACAAGCATCTGCCCTGCACTACATAATAAAAGTGTTCCTGAGTTTACTGCAGGAAGATTGACAAGATATTCTGACATCCTGATACAGTCTCATTTTCCATAATCCGATGGAAAGCAAATGTTTTCACAGGGTAGATTCAGCTTTTAATAGTTCCAAAACTGTGATTTACTGTTGGACTTCATTTTATGTATGATAATACTTCATTAATCAGGTAATCTCTAAAAGATTTTTTTTAAGGAAGGATATCAATAAAAGGAGTATTTTGGAAACATATTTTGGAAAGTCATTGAAAACGTATAGGACAATAAGTGAACTACTTTTAGTAATGACTCACCACTGTAACCACAGCAGAATTCTGTGATACCTACAAGTAGTGTAAAAAAGTGGACACAGCTAAAACAATTAATTCTTAATTGAAACTGAGAAGCTAAGCTCAGAATTATTTTTTTTTAGAAAATTGCCTGCAGTTAAGAAAATTAAAGAACATCATTGTGATCTACAGAAAAAAATGGCAGGCTTAGTATTTTGAATCTGTACAAGAATAATTATTCTTTTAATACATTAACACACAGAGAATAAGGTAAGGTGATTAATGTTTCAAAAAGCAAAAACCAGGACAAATTCCAGGAATGTCATGCTATTCAGAGAGTCCTGAATCATATATTTTTAATTTAATTCAAAAAACCCACAAAGATATACTTCACTGAAAATATAGTCCAGGATGTATTTTTTGGGAATATTTTGATAAAAAGGAGATATTAACATCTCTTTATTTCAAAATGTCTGGCAAATCTCTAAATCCAATGTGTTTTTCACATTTCTCTGATAAAGGCTTGTCATTTAAGTCCTGAGAATTTCTAAGATCCTGTCTTTCTTATACTGAAAAGGAAAAGAAAAAAAGCAGTTTAAAGAGCTTAAAATCCTGATAACTGTGTTAGAACAGAAATTCAGAACAAATTGGTCCTAAATTTAATTACATGGAGTATGCAGGTTGAAGATCACTGCAAACAAAGAATGAGTATAGGGGGTTAAGCTAAGGTCACAGGAGAAACTGCAACTGCAGTGAGGAAAAATGGTATGAAAACATGTCTCCAGAATATAAATGTTGGGATAATTGTCTTGGTCTCCACAAAAACTTTGAAGACACAAGATGTAAAATGACAAAGGCATTTGCTGCAGCTGAGATACCAGTTTTATATCAGCATTTTATAGTTGAACTTATCAAAAGTGATCATAGGTCTTTCTGGTGTTTAAAATTTCAATTAGAATCAGAAACTCAATTTCCTGGCAGTAGAGCTGGGTGATGGGAGATTTAACAAATCAGGAATTCCAAATCTAATAACCACAAACATATTAGGTTCCTATTAGCAAAACAGATAAACTGTAGAATAATGGTTAATGATTACGTCCATTAATGAACCTAAGTACAATGTTGTATTAATTTTTCTATCTCCCGTCTAAATCATTCATTTGGATTTCTTGAAGAGCAAGAGGGTTTTGCATACTCTTGTAGTTTTCAGAAAATTGGGAAATGTAGAATATTAGATTAGATGACTATCACATAATAGACTTTAAATGGAGTAAAGCAGTGGGAAAATGTAGGAAAAGAGTCAGTATTGAAGATAAATATACTAAACTGTGAAGAAAACTCCTTGGATATGTGGCATGGGCTGAGATAGTGCCAGGTCTGCAAAGGAAAGACAATAGTTACAGTTAGATTTTGACGTGAGGCTCAAAAAAGTCAGAACTGATCAGTCTTAATGAGGGCTATGAATTAAATTCGCATGCTTTCAGCCATGGCATAGAGAAGTAGTTTAGAGAGCTGAACGCATTTTGCCTCATTTCTGCAAAGGACTCTATTTAAATGCAAAGGCTATTGCTGCGGCCCAGATAACGTGGACTGAAACATGGAATCAGGAATGCATTGTATTGTCTTCACCATTACAAATACATTCTCTGGGTATTATGCTTAGAAACTTCTTAGTTACCTTTGAAACTAACTGATATTATTGTCTATTTTCCTATTGTGGGTCCTCTCCCATGTTGCATACACATAAGTGAAGGTAATATTTCAGTATTGATGCAAAAGTACACTGGGACATATTACAAGAAGTTATTGAAGGGAACTATTTTCTGCCTTGGAAAAAGGTGTTCAAAACATACTTTTTATAAAATGTCACAAATAAAATAGAATGCAGTAACCACTTTGAAAGAATACAAGGTGTTGCTGGTTGAAAAGTAAAGGACAATCTGTGAGTTAAAGCTGGGATGGAGGTCAAGAGGTTTCAGCCCTTGTTTTTGTTAGGGTAGAGCCCTACATGTGAATTTTGATACATACCCTTCTTCCATCATTTCCCATATGTAAGTGATTAACATCCTGAAGATCTGTGAGATTAATTCCCTCACACTTTCAAATTTGCAAGAAATTCATTAACTACTGTGAGTATCATCCAATCATATGTAAAATAATGTCTAATCTTGTCTATAATCTTGTTATTTTGGAACTGAAAACAGATAGAGTGAAATAATGCTACAAAGTAAGATTTATGGGATAAACCATCATGAGAGATTTTGGGCACAGCTTGTCTGTAAACAGATAAGCAAATCTTGTTTCACTGGTATCACTGAAGTGGCATACACATATACAAACACTAGAATGGAGTCCAGTTTGTCATTTAAGCCCAGGGTTTTTCTGTGCTAGTAGAAATGCCGTAGAACAATTAAGGCTAATAATTCAGAGCAATACCAGAGTAGGCCTGCAGCATCTGAACAACTGAAGGAATGAAGATTATATTTTCCCCCCCCACACACATGCACATACACACTCTCACTATAGTCTGTGGCAAAACTCTCTTGGGCTAGAAATGGGTCAAGCTACATGGTGCTAAAGCTTATCTACATAGTACTTCTGTTCTTGGGTCTTTGGTTTTCTGGCAACAATCAACATCAGGAAAATTTTTCCTGCTGCTCAGTTGGAGCCCATGTTCAAACTGCTTGTGAAAAGCCAGTCCCTCCTGCTGACTCATTCACTAGGTCAGCAAAGACAACGGCTGGTAGGCTTGATTCATTACCTGAATTTAGATAGAATGTAGTTGTGCTTTATCTCTTGGCAAGAAGTATTAATAAAAACCTGCTTCATTACATCACCTCACACTCTATTTCCTTTGAAGATGAGGATTGTTATTACAATTATAAAATCCAGTTTAAATTAATGCACATGCATTTTGCCATGCAGATGTTAAAAAATATCTTACCTATCAATAGTAATATGGAATGTAGGAGATGCTTGTTGCCTTCCCAGTGCTCCTGGGACTCTTTTCAAGGTTTACTTTCTAAAGCGCTTCAATGAAAAACACTGAAAATATTTTCTTAAAGATTTTTTCCTCAGCTTTTGAAAAGAGAAAGTGGGAAAGAAGGGACATGATGCCTCTTTCATTGTTACAGAGCTTGCACACTTTGCAGGATAAATGGTTCAACACAGTATCACAAAGTCATTAATGTGGCTGCCAAAATAGGCTTTGAAGCACAACTGCTGACTCAGAAAGGCAGAAAAGGCCCACATACGATGTTATGAAAGCCATACCTGTGTAAAAATCTCTTAATGGAGGCTAACCAATTGACAGCCTCCCTGGGTCTAGAGATGTTTTCATCTTTGTGGTCTTTTGTATTTGTATTGATGATACAAACCTGTAAACATGAACCCGTGAGCACATCTAGACTTAATTTCATACATTCTGAGTAAACCAGTCATGTCAATAGATGCTCATATTGTATCAAAATAAATCTATTCCGGAAACCTTTGCAGTAGAGGTGTATGCACTAATCAGGCTTTGAGTTGTAACTCTTTCTCTATTAACAATGTTGATATTGAAATATATTTTTCAGACATCCAGGTTTCTGAATTTCAGTGCATATTGGGTAAAAGAATAGACTCAACATGCATCTTAAAAATAATCAATAGAAAACCTTAGAGCCTTTGGAGAACTAAAAGGTTATCTAAACTGTATTTCCCAGGATTCTTGATGACTGCTGGTGAAAAATTGCACATTTGACACTTCTGCAACATAAACTGGGAAGATTAGAGATAATATAAGAAATGATACTGTCCTGCATTTTCCTTTTTTTTTTTTTTCCTACTACTGATTTGTGTTGTACCACGGTAATTTTAAAAGTGATCTCTGCAATCCTTATCTGTCACGGAAACAAATTCATTCACTGGGTGACTGAGAAACATGAGACAAAATAAATTTCTCAGAAGACTATCCCCTGAAGGCTGCTATCTGTTACTGTTTGCAATGGAAATAGCTTTACTGCTACACAGAGACTATAAAATTTAAAGCCCTGAGAAAGATGCATTAGAACAATAAATATAGTTCAGATAATGTATTAGTGACAAAATACTGCTGGATGTGATGTTTATTTATTCTGACAATTTTTTGAGTTTATCAAAGTAAATGTAGAACTCTAAATCTGGAAGTTAACCTAAGGAGTAATAAAAGTGAAAAAGTATGAATGAATTGATGTATTCACATAGCATGGGGATTAACTTTTTCTTATTTTACCTATATATATATTTAGCACCTAGGTTTGCAAACTCTCTGGCAGATGTGATCATCATAAATCAAAAGATTCATCATAGTCAGGTACCTGATTCCTTCTTAACTCTTCCAGATGTTCACTGTCTATACTTTAAAATCACATTATAGATCATTATCATCTTTTCAACCAGGAACATCAAAACATGTATATCTAATATAATTACCATTAAAGCCTGATCACACAACAAAGGGCCTTATTTACAACAAAGCACTCATATTTCTGAAGACGGGTGTTAAAATACTATTGCTTTAAGTGAGACTTAAGACCAAGCTCAGATGAAGACATTGGTTTTAAACCTGTGGGTAGCTGGTAGTAACACTGTAAGTTTGTCTTCTTCCAGATAATTCCAAGTTATATTTGCCACTGATATATTATATTCAAACAGTTTTATTGAATACCAAATGGATAATACAATAACTACTCTAGTGAAGCAATAACTTACCCTTTGAAAGATTTTCTAGATTCCTTAAATTTCAATTCCCCATTGATTTTTAAATATAAAAACAAAGAATGGTGGCATTTGTCTGAATAAGTAAAAATAATAATACTTCATCCATAAAAAAACCTTTAGTCTTTCCCATTTTCAGTAAAAGAAAATAGAAGAAGATATTTAACCTTAAAGATTTAACCTTCTCCATAAGGGCAAATCCTTGCAAAGCAATTTCTCTGGATATCAGGCTGTGTCTGAGCAGCATCCTGGGATCCATTACACAGCCTCAGGCTTTAGAGTTTTGCATTGTTTTGTTCTCCCTTGACAAGGACTCTCTCTGCATGATCCACCTCTCTTTTGCAAGGAAGCCAGATGTTAGATATAACATTTTGCTAACATAAGAAGCTCTACGCAGTCTACTTTTACGCTTTAGGGTGTGTTCCTGGGGTGCAGCCTGGGTGGTGAGTACTTTGCGTATGCACGTTTCCATCTAACTGCTTCATGTCTTGAGTTCAATGGCTGAAACTTCTGACTGCCATGGCCACTTCCCGTTATGCTTCAGAAAAGCCTGCTAGTTATCAGATCCTCTAGTTTAAACACTCTAGTGAATATGTTCTGGGGTGTGGGAAAGACTGAGAATGGTGGGATGGGGATATGTTCTTACAGCTCTCACTTTATGGTCCTCAGAAATTCTGAATTCACTACCAAATGTCAGACTTTCTGTGATGTATTCCCTGCTCATTCTGGTTTCACCTTTTGTAAATTTGAAGTATCTAAGCTTGTTAGACTGAAAAGCTCATCTTGCCCTCAATTCCTCTTGCATGAAACAACTGTTTTATTGTCTTCTATGCTTATTTGCTTTGTTCATGCTAGCAATATACATTCAGAACTGGTTCCCACTTCTTTATCCCTGTTTTTTTATGGTAGGTTTGCCCTTTTCTCTGAAAAGACTCTTTGAACCAAAGGTTTGGTGTTCAATGGAAATACACAAGTAGCTGAAAGACAAACAACCAATAGCCATTGACTGTAGCATTGACCATTTCTCAACAATAGTTTTTATTGAATTTTTAAACCATTTTATTGGTCATAGTAGCTGTTTGAAGTGCAATTCAATAAGCTATCGAGTGCAAATTAGGGGTTAGCAAATAATACAAAATGGAGTTCCTACTGCAGACACAATTTGTAAAATGGCCATTAGTCCTGTTTAACAGTACAGGGCATCAACAATATAAATTATGAAGAAGAACAGTGTTCACAGACAGCTCTGATTCTTTTTTTCATGCATCTAACAGTGAAACAGTGAAACAACATGGGTCTGTATTTGGCAAAGCCAGTGAAATATAGCTTCCTTGACTTCAGTGAGCTTTGTGTGTGTTTTATTCTTCAGCTTAGTCTGTGTGAGTTTCAGAATAAATTATATAGTATCTGTTACTCTTATAAAGTTATAACTTACAAAGTTAGGATATTATTTTGTATCTGGCTTATGTTCATATGTTACTGGGAGAATGTCTGGGAATTACATATTTGCAGGGAACTTTCTGAAATAACACTTTTGCATGGTAACTTTCTCAAAATTAACATCTTCTCTAAGTTATGGCTATATGGGTAAGGATTTCAACAAAACCACATACTTTACAGGTAACAGGATGGAATCACAATTCTACTAACTCTCTGCTAAAGAATACAATTTTTTTATGTTCATATTTTACTTTTATATCCTGCCTGACCTGTCTTACACTTTCATTTGAGTCAATTGAACATTTTACCCTAACCTACACTTTGGCTCAAATAAAAGAAAAATGACTCAACATTGGCATTGATCTTCTATCTTTCCATAATCCCTTTGTCAATGTTAAAAACAGTAAAAAGTTACAGTAGCCTTTTTGTAGGATACCAGCATATCTCAGGTGAATGAGATTAAATAACTGAAAGTTTCCATGATGAATGAAAATTAGAGAGTCAGTACTTGCTAATGATTAATTTTTAGATATTATCTAAATCCAGTTTGTCTAATCCACCTTACAAGATTTAATTATAAGTTTGCATTTAATTAGAATGGAATGCTACTTCTGCCATTAAACAGTGCAGAACTGTTTCAACTGTTCTAATTCCAACTGTTTTTTTCTCCTTGTTTATTAAAGAAAAATGTCCAAGTTGGTGCTAATCAACTAACTTTGATATTACAAGTGGTATTAAATGCTTCTGAGAGGTACATAGATGAAGACTTGCTCTTTCCTCTATAAAGGTTAAATATTTTTATCAGGAGGTCTAGAATTTACATAACTGTGGCTTAACAACATGCCAGAATATCATGGTCATGTTAGAATTAATGAAGATAACAGAGAAATGTAGAATTTAGAAGTGGGTAGTGGTTGCAAAGGTTGTTTTGGGATAGTACTTACAACTGAATGTAGAAGCAACTCAATAATATTTTTTGCATAATTTTCATGAAGATTTTTCAATGCAATTTGAAAATACCAATGAGGGAGTGATGCATGTGTGAGCTATCTTACGAGCAGGATACAAAAATATAATGAGCAGAGACATAATATATATATGGTAACCTGTATGTTTTAAAGTACTACTTTAAGATGTTCTACCCTATAGGATATCTGTATTTAAATGCCTCAGGTGATTGACCCAAAATTACTTTTATTTGACTGGTAAATTTATTTCACTTTAACGTAAATACTCTTATGCTGATGTATAAATGATTCTTAGTATAAATGAGTGCAAAGTGTCAAGGTTTTTTTTTCTTTTTCTTCTGTAATATAAATTGAAATAATTTCTCCTTCTGGCAGGATGGTGCTATGGCTGAAAATGGTGCTCTCAGTGAGTACGAAAGGCAGCTTTAGCACAGTCAACTTGAGAATCAACATCTTGTGATGCATTCATGATTCTTGAGTTTGGTATAAAAAGAATAAAGCATAATTGAGAGCCAGAGATTGCATAAACCCAAGTTTCATTATGTTACCATACAAGGATAGTATGGTGATTACAAAGCTTATTACCTGTGTCTAAAATAATCTCTCTTGTGAAATATGCGGATAAGGAATAAAGTACTCTAAAAAATCACTAAGATGTCAAAATTAAGTCTGACAAGAATTACACTGAATTACACTGCTGCTACTGAGATAGACTTCTAATATATTAAAAATATGTAGAGTTCCCCTCCAATGTAATTTCTGTGCCCATTTTCCATTGTAATGTATTATTATTCTCTCAATAATTTTTATTCAGAACTCTGAGCTATAAATTCTGACACAATTTGTCAGGCATCTATAAAAAAATGAGAAAAAATAAACCTTTCCTGGATTATAGATTAGAAGACAAAGACTTCTTTAAAAAACTGTTGTCATCTTTGTCTTCTTTCATTCTAGTAATGAATTATCTGTAGAACTAGCACTTCTTACTTTGAAATATCCATGAACAACATTTCATCAATGTGATGTAACAATTAAACCATAGTAAATTCCCCCGTGTTATCCGAGCTCTGCAAGCTTATTGCAAATTTAAGGTAAAGTGTGTTTTCATCAAGTTCTGTCACTGATTTTAGTCCACCTTTGCTGTGGACTAAAAATGTCTTCCTGTCCTGTCAAAGGGATCAGCTCATGATACCTGGACAATTAAAATTGTCTCACCCTTTATGTACTACCCACAAGAAGCAAGTTAAGTTGTAGATAAGTTATTAATTCTAATTGCTGCTTGTTATTCTGGAGTCCAGTCATCCTTTTTTTTTTTTTTTTTAAGGGTATGAGTCCTTTTTTCACTAACAAGGAAAAGATGATTTTAATTGAAACCCTAGTTCTTGATGATACTAGAAATATCGAGGAAAATATTTGTGTAAACCACACACAGCTATCTTCTCCCTGACCCTATTCATCTTTTCAACATGATAGACATAAAGTCACAGTCTATTTTGAACCTATTTAAAGGTATTTGGGTTAAAGATCTGTGTATATACACCTCTCCATTAGCCTGGGAAGACTTGAGGAGTATCACTTGATCCTTACACTTTGCCTTTGGTCTTCTAGGGACTGCTGCCTTTCTGCAGGGTGGCATTAAAATATTTTGTGACCCATACAGAGTCCCTGTTGTTTCACTGGTAGTGAATACATGAATTCTGGCACATATTTTAGAAATATAATATAATTATCATATGAGGTCCCAGAAAATTGCACCTGGACAGCAAGTATCTCCAATAAAGGTATTGTATAACTTAAGGCCTGACTGAGATCAAGGAATCCAAGACCTCTTTCCCTCCAGCTACCACTGTTATTCCAGGTGTTATATTGAGAACACTGGTCACTTACTGTTGGACACTCTCCAGGACAGCACACCAAGACCACAATGGTGAATACTAACTCCACAGGTGTCACTGTCAACATTTCCCTTCTTAATTATCCTCATTCCCTTTTTTTTTTGTTTGTCTTTTGCCAGTGTAGAGACAGAACAAGGTTTAGGGCCATTTCAAAATATTATATATATATTATATTTATATCTGAGGCAGAGGCTTCAACCATCACTGTAGGAGCAGGCTTTGAGGAGGCTTTAGAGCCTTCCCTTTGGTTAAACAGCAAGATACTGGTCATGAATGAAGTTCCTCTTGGGTGGATACCAGCACGGATATTATTCAAAATCTGCACAAGCAAACTTCATGATGGGATTGAATGCATGTTCATCAAGTTTGCAGATCATACCATACTGGGAGGAGAGGTTGATACTAGAGGAGGAATTTCTGTTCATACCTCATGAACAGAATCATCAGGGTGAAAGGCTGAGTCAACAAGAATTACATGAAGTTTAACAAAGAGAAGTTTGAAATACTGTACCTGTCACAAAATAGTCCTAAATAACTGTACAGGCGTGAAGTCTGTCTGGCTAAGGAGAAGTTCTACTGAAGAAAACCTGGGAGTACTGGTGGACAACAACATGAATCTAAATTTGCACTGTGGCCTGTAGCAAGGAAACATACTCCACAGTATGCTAAGGAGGCTCTGCAAGAGCATACACAGCAGATCAGGGGAGTTGATTATTTTAATCTAACACAGAGACCCTTCATCAGTGGCTCCAGCCCAGGTGTCAGTCAGCCCTTGGATCTGGCTGCTCTCCTTAAGAGCCTTTATATCTGAGGCAAGAGGAAATCCAGCACAGCATTTCCCTTTCTCAAGCCTCTGCCTTCATGGTCAGCAGCAAGCAGAAAAGGCTGCTGAACAGGCTGAGAAACTCAAAAAGTAAAATGAGAGCTTTGCCAGCCTATTCAGCATCCCAAGATAGCAGTAAGAGCTGGATGCAGGAGTCTGCCTTCCCTTGATCAAATGGTTACCTGCAGGGCCTGCAGGTTACCAGCACTCACTCATGAGAACAGAAGATGAGCAGCTCCTAAATGCTATTAATTAGCTGCTGTGCTGACTGGTCACAACAATGAATGAAATAAAGCTATTCTGAGAAAAGGAGGTTTGACTGCTTAAAAAAACCAGGATAGATGAATCCTAGCTTGCACCTTTTTGCTTTCCTTGCAGAGGGAAGGACGGGATGAGCAGAAATGTTTTGAAGAAAAACATCATTATTGTTTGTAGAAGACTCAGTGCAGTACAGGATCAGTGCAGTGATCCTTTAGGAAGTCTCTGGAAAAAAACCCTGACTAATCCTGCTTTTAGAATAAAGCTTGAATAGGTTCCTGGAAATGAGATATGATTTCCTGCAGTGAAAAAGAAGAGGGAAAAAAATAAGTAGCAGTCCATTCACTAAGTGCACTGAAAATGGAATACTTCCAAGGGAAATGTGGAAGGGTAGTACAGAATAGATTTTTTGTATTTTACTGAAAATAGATAAATCTTTATTTTTTCAATATAAAACTTTTGTAAAATTGAAAACACTATTTCATTTGGATATAAGAGATTTAGACTTGGTGAAGTAATTTTAAAGAGTTGTTAGGTTCTTGATACACCTTTCACATTCAAATATATTCTACCATGGAGGGAGGGAAAGTAGACAGCTGTTATTGTAGTTTATGTACAGCTTTCCATTTCTCCCCATGAATGTCTTGACTATGTAGGGAAGTTGTGAGAATTTATTAGCTGTGCAGGGTGAATTGTTGTTTACTTATAAATCAGTTAGTGGTCTAAAATAAAACAAAACATTGTTTGATAAAAAAGAAAACTAAATATTTCATAATCATGGAAATTATAATAGAAAAATAAAGAACACATCTTTCTCCTAGCAATTTAAATACCTTCTGGGAAGCAGAAGAACAGATTTTTAGTCCCTCCTACCCCTAGGAAGGGCTCCCTTAATGAAAGAAATCTTTGACCATCAAAATTGTGTTCTGGTTGCATGAAAGATAGGCAAAGAATGTAGGAATAACATAGCTAAAGTAAGAAGCTGCAAAAAGACTGCTTGATAGTGTTCCTAAATTGCTAAAGGAATAGCTTCACATCTCTAGGACCTTTTTTCTTAACCTATTGATTATCAAGAAATTGAGACTCTTTCCATCAGATCCAACACATAGGCTATGAGCAGAGCTGTAGTCAAACCAAAGGTATGTGTAGTCCAGGGGCCTGTCCTCAACACTAGTTAGTAATGGATGAGTAATGTAGAGGAGACATATTACAGTATATCCCTTAAACATTGTGTCAGCCTCCAGCAGTTTGCAATAAGGGCAATTTCTGATATGTTTAGTAAGCCTCAGTACATTATTTTGTGTGGAACCATTCAACTTCCCCTTTAATTTATAAAAACTTTTGTCATTCAGAATGTTGTACAGCAAGGAGTGCTACAGCATAACCACGCACAGTGTAAACAGTCACTCCTTTTTGCTTTCCTTGCATCCAGGTCATCCATTTTCTGGGTGGGTCCTGTAATGGGAAACAGCTGCTCATTCTCTAAGTTTGCAAAGAAAAAGTGGCCATAGTGCTGTGACCTTTTATCAGGCAAACCCTTATAGACCAGCCCAACCAGAGCAAGCTCCCAGAATGCAGTAGACTATATGGCGGAGAAAGATTCAGTTTCTCCTGCTGTTTTGAGCAAACATTATTATCAGGCTGATCAGGGAGATTCAATTAGTCACAGTTAGGTAATGTAAAACCTGTGTAAGGTTATCAGCTCTGTAGCCTTACATACCAACAACTAAGCTTTTAATTTATGGCCTGTGGGATGCTCCGCTAGGGTATTTTACTCTAAAACTGAGGTGCTGGTGACAAGGCAGGCTTCTGCAAACCCTTGAATTGTGTTGAATGGCGTTTTCCTTTCCAAAATAGAAAATCTCTCTGAAGACTCACAGATACTGACAGTATCTATTTATAAAACCCCCTGTGACATGCACGTCAAATTGGTGATAGAATTAGTTAGAAGTTTATGAAAGAATTGAAATATTTTGTCATTTACTACAACCTCCATTTTAGTACAGCCTTTCCAATGGCAAAGGACTGTGTCTAGTCTTCTGTTCCTCTGGCTGATACCCAGCTTATTGACAAAAGTTTAATAATAGCATTTAGCTTTTGTATCATTTTTATCTGAAGCTTTTAGTTCTTTACCAGAGTGGGTGCTATTATTGTGATTTTCATAGGCAGAAGAACAGACTGGGTTACAAAGCAAAAACACAGATGAACTATGAGGTGCACTTGGTTTTCTTGCTCTTTAAGCAAGTGTGCTACTCACAAGCTAAATTTATCCTTTAGCAGAACAGAGGAAAGTGGGGGAATCCAAGAAAGTGGGGACAACATTTTTGAAGTTATCTTTACAGTGGCAGAAGTCCTCCTGTTGCGATGCAAAGATGAATTATAGGCAAATAATAACTGGGTTTTTTTTAGCAAAGATCAGAACAAATGAAAGTTCAGCATGATGCACTGAATGCTTCCTGCCCTAATGAGGAGTTCTGCACCACTGTTACTAACGATGAACAAGACAGAGGCTTAGTAAGGGTTGAAAGGGTTGGTTACCCTTTCCAGTTAAAGGAGGGAGGTGAGCTTCAAAAAGCATAGAGCAGAACTTTAACAAAGCAAGAACAGCATTTTCAAACTCAAATTAGTTCAGCATTTACAGCACTCAATGAAGTTGAAATTTTTTATTGTTGGATTAACTTAGAGCAGATGCTTATATCCAATAGGTGGAAGAAAAGGAATGAACTCCTGAAGTGAAGATTTCTGCACAGGATCATGGGTGATTAAAAACTACAAGGTCTGCTATGTGATGTTCACAAATTAAATTATACTGTGTTATAATGGATACCCGTGTGCTTGGCTCTTACAAAAACAAGCTCTGCTTTTGTAAGTTAAATAAGACAGAATGAATTAATTCTTGGTGTATTAATTTTCCTTCTTAGCACATTATTTTTCCATATCTTTCTGTATCCCTGGTCCATATGTGAATTGTATTTACTGCTTAATAGTCTATCTTTAGAATCAGTTCTTCTCACACAAAGGCATTATCTTTCAAACAACTGAATAGCCTGTAATGGGATGTGCTTTGCACTACATGTATTTCCCTAAAGAAGTTATCAACAGGCACAATAGCAAGAGTAAAGATTTTTGGCTTTGAGTAGGGATTCAGCCTCCACTAAAAGAACATAAAAATTAGAAAGGAAATTGAAAAGACAAAATTTTTTTTGAATCCAAAAGGAACGTGCTATTCTCAGATTAAAACATATTAAAAGAAAAATTAAAACATTCTATTCCATCTGCAGGAATACTGACATTGTACTAAGATGGTATTTATATTATGTATGTGTACATGAGCAGGATTTGTGTGACAAAGTGAGTAAAATAGTAAAGAACGTAAATTGTGACAAGTTAAATTTAAGATCATAATAAACCAGACAGGAATATTTTTCTGTACAACTTGCTGCAAATGTTAAAGCTAACTGTAAGGCTTTTTGTTTGAGCACAAAGGATGAAGCAAGGTGGAGACTATGAGGGGTTCATAGTTAACAAAGATTTACTGAGGAAGCACTCATGGAAGATAAAAGTCCATTTTGACTTTTTCACAGTAGAGCATTTCTTTTCTCTGGAAAAGTTGGAGAAACAGTAGAAATAAATAAAAAAATAAACAAATAAATCAAATTGTCATAAGGAAACATTTCTGAGCAAGTCAATAAAATGAATAATAACAATTTCCAAAACCAGATGGTATTTGCACAGGATTCCTAAAGGAACTCAAATGGGAAATTACCAATTATTAGCTGAGATATATAACATATTGCTTAATTTGCAAAAATAATAGAAGGCAATAAGTGTTCCTATATCTTTCCCCTAAGCCTCCACTTAAGGCAGTTTTCAGAGATAAGATCTTGGGCTATGCAGCTTGTTAGTTTCATCTGGTATGGATATTCATGTGTTCTTACACAACACTAATTACTTAGAAACTAGAGAATGAAACTAAAAGAATAGAATTTTCTATCTTCTGTTCTTTATACATAACTTTCAAGTATTGATGGCAATAAATGAATTAGTCTTCCTATTCATAAAGGATCTAGAAGAAAAGTCCCAGTGGAAAAATGATGAAATTAAAATACTTGGATGTGTCTGGTCACTAAACCAAAGATTAAGATGGTTGGTTACCTTCACTTCACTATTCACATTCCTACTGTCACAGACATTTCTCTTTAAATTCTTTCTGCAATGCTACATTCTTGAAGAACTATGGGTATTTTCTCAAACTAAAGATGATTTTTGAACAAGGAAGTATAGACTTTTTTTTTTAATTTGTTTGATTTGTATGACTCAGGAGACATTTTAAATGCTAATTGATTACATATATTTTTGAGTCTTAAAAAGTAAATTAAAAGAAATACTTAGCAGGAGCAGACTAGGTGATTAAAAATTTTCAGCTTTAACAACAGAAACAAGACAAAATTAGCCAGAAGATAATTAAACAGAACTGCGGAACAGCTCTTCTCAGTGTAGGCTTGTGAGATTAAATTTCAAATCAATAAGAGTATATTGCAAGAATTCCTTTGCTTGTCTAGATACAGAGATGGTATGTATTTGACCACCTGTAGCTCTCTGTATTTGGTCAAATGAATCTTGTTTTGTAAACATCAGTTTCTCTCCATTAATTAGAAAGAGTACCTTCCAGGAGTTAATCTTTAGCATAATGATCTCGATTCTAGAAACATACTGCATAGCCTACAACATTTTCTGTAGCTGGATGCATGTGTTTCCTTGACTTAGAGTGAGAATGAGCCTCTAGCAGTGTAGCATAGTGAGCCTTGAACTGTTAAAGTATAGGTTCATATTATATGTGAAAATTATGAAAACCTGAAATTAAGGTAAAGATATCCAGTGGTATACCTTTCTGTTTTCAGTTCAAGGACACAGTTTTTGTGGAGTTTATCCAAGGATCAGTTATAGATAGTATAACAGGAGTTTTGGATATTATCATCTGATGATGTGGTCCACAGTCTTTGCACATCGCTCATTTATGACATGTAGTGATATGAAACACAATGTTCTTCTCTCCATCTTTTCAAGTAGTAAGTAGTCTGATCTCAAGTGATATAGAAAATGCCCCAAAAATTGCTGGCTCTATTTTAGATTGATCTGCATGCTAATATCAGAAAATGCAGAAATTGCATCTGGTGCTTTAAAACCTGTTGTTCATAAAGACTGTTATTACAGCATAATTAAAAGCTGGAATACACTGAGTTGGCAGTAAAAAAAGTCTTGTCACCTAGAAATTACTGCATTCAGACTGCAAGTTGAATCTAAGAATGAAGTAAATTGCAATTATTAAACTTCATTTACGCCAAGTTCATTTTTTGTTACTACTATATATTGCAAAATTTGGCTAATTAGAAAGTCTGACATTTTAATTCTGTGAGTTATTGCACACAAAGCAAGGGAATAATTGAGAAAACTGTAGAGGAACTTCAGAGTTGCTCTAAAATATACAGATAATCTGTAGATTAAAAAATTGACTGCAAGCAGACATTAAGAAAATTGATTCTTGATGAATTACAGTGTTACAATCATAAGGTGCTACTGGCCAACAAATCGGTTCTGTTTGATCCATTCCGAATGGTCCGGAACCTTATTCCTTATGCTGGAAAAGCTGACTATCAAGCTTAGAGAAAGGATATTGATAAAAGTATGGCAGTGTAGGGAGGGGAAGTACGGCTTTCCATAATTTCTTCTCATGTATTTTTTCCACTGTGCTCTAATATTTTGGAATGACCAAATATTGGGTCATACCAAATTACAATACCAGTAAATTTTTTATCAGCAATTTTCTAACCAGTGTTTCCGAAACACAATAGAGGAAATAAATCAAATTTCAAGTAGCCCAGACTACCCCCTACATAAAAGAACAGGATCTTCAGATTCTTACTGAAATAATATTTTCACTTTGCAAAAACATAGAAATGTGAAGTTGAATTAGAGTTGTAAACTAATCCAATGACAATAGGGAAAGCACGCTTTCTATTATGTCCTGGAGTGCCATCTATGTTTATGAGTTGCAGAAAACAAAAGCTTTTGACATGATTGGTTATTTGTTGTGATATACAAGCCAAATTTTCTTAAACCACTGTTACAGGATCATCATCTTATCACAAACTGTAAATATGCAAACTTACAAAATAATGTTGAGAACCCAAAAAGATGTGATATTAACAGAGAAATAAAAGTAGATCCATTAATGAGAATTGTTCATGTCAAAACACATGAAGTATTACTCTTTAAACAGTTGAATTATTATTAGCTTTTTTCAGTGTTCATGTTGCACCAAGATGACACCATGGAGTCTGGAAACAGAATTTTATGGACTTTTTAGAAGCTAAATATCTAATCAATCCTATTTCTTGGCCTTCAGAAGCAAGCTGACTCTAGGCTGAGTAGTTTTTCAGCATTCCTTAACTTTGTTCATTGCAGCTACACACAGGAAACTCCAAGATGTAAAAAGAAATCATTGATCCCACTACTTTGTCGAACTTGCAGGTGTGATGTAAAAAGCCCATTCTGGTTGGGAGGGGGGAAAAGTAAAAAAATTCTTACCACCTTTCTCCGTTTGAATTTGGGGCTTCTCTAAAAACCTATGCAGTACAATGTCCCTCTTTCATTTTCAGCTCTGCTTTGACCTCTTTCCTGCACTGGGTTTTGCAAAAGGATTACAAAGCACAGTGACAAGATACTGTGCTTTTGTAATTCTCACCTTGCTCTATAATAACATCTCTCTACTTCCAGGTGGAGGAAAGGATAATCCTGAAGTTATTCCAGCCATGAGGAAGATTTAAAATAATTGATTCTGGTGGTAGATATAGGTCTGAAATCATAAATGTGAAATATTTTGCCAGTAACACTGGAATATGAGTAATGTTATGACAAACAGAGAGCTGTGAATATACATTTTTTTTCTGATAGATTAAGGCATATGATCAGGAAAACCTTAAATTTAAGCTCACTTTCATCAGCATTGCAATCAGTCATATAAGATTTTTGCATAAAAGTTTATAAATATTCCATGTGACAGTCTCATTCCCTCATTATTATCAATGCACAGTAGTATGTATCACCCTATGCCTTATGCAAAGATAATTTGTTTGTAATGATCTCTCCATGATTAATTGTTACGGACAAATACTGGTAGCTAAATGGCCAACCTGACCTTTTTTCTCCCTGGTCCTCTCTCCTCCTCTGCTATTGCCTTCCTCTGCTGCTCGCGGAGATTACTGGTTTTAAGCATATATTTTAAAGTAAAGTTCCTTGAAGCCAGGCATACTAGAAGAAAACTGCACAGTGAGTGAAATCAAATGAATCCTAAAAGATGTGTGTCTTCACTTGTCTGTGTAATTAAGCTCTTCTCTGAGCTGCTCAGCCATGGAGAAACCAGGAGGTTTGGCCTTGTTGCTCTTTACCTTGTCTATGTAGTCCCACACCTGATTATCACAACTCAGTCTTCATCTGAAGCCAGCCGTGACTTCGAGAGGAGTGATTGTACTCAATGTTAGTTCTTTGGAGCCATGCATTTCTTTAGGTAAGAAGTACAGTTAAAATTGGATTTTTTGGCAGAGGATATGTTTTATTTGGTTTTTTAACTTGCACATCTTTGCTTGTGAAATGGACCCAGACTAAAGGAAAGGTCTCAGGCATATGAAGTAGCAAAGACTGGCAGTGGGTGAGAGCAAGAGCAATAAGGTGGCATCCTGCAGATCAGGTTTACCTTCTGAGACTGTGAAAAGGAGCAGG
Organism: Pachyramphus minor; assembly: GCA_013397135.1. Lineage (NCBI taxonomy): Eukaryota > Metazoa > Chordata > Aves > Passeriformes > Tyrannidae > Pachyramphus > Pachyramphus minor. The sequence continues at coordinate 6,241 of VYXB01008931.1, read as the reverse complement.
GAGTAGAGAACCTGACCTTATGTAACAGAAGAAACCTTTCCAGGAACTGGAAGGAGTGTGCATTGTTAGTGGTGACTTAGCGAGCCCCTGAACTGTTATCAAGTGTCTTCCTGCAAGGAGAGAGGAAGCTGAAGGAGAGGTATTCATATGTCTTTGATATCATTCTTTTTTACATAATTCCTTTGGCATTTCTCTATTTGAAATATTAAATATGCTAATTTCTATTCTAATACAACTGAGATGTGTTGACTTTTAAATCCCTCTGACCTTTTGAAATGTGTTCTTACAAGACAAAAGTCTAGGCACATCAATTTCAAAGCTCTGGCCACCGGGGATCCTGCTGCAGTATATAACCCATTATCAGAGAGCAACCTCTCTGCTCATCTCCAAGTCTTATCTACCAGCTTGAGAAAATTCTGCAGCTCGTGCATTACTGTGAAACTAATGTGTGGTTTGGCTGTTAGCTTTATACATCCATGCTGTAACACCTGGGCAAACAAGAAGATACCATTCTAGAGCTGTGGGTAGATTTCCTGGGTAGCCATTGGAGAGGCTTTTGTCACAAATAAAATACAGTCAAACTTTCACACTTGTATAAATGTCAGGGTGCTGAATGACACAATGATCAATCTGCCATTCTGTCAGGATAGCAATATGAATAGCAGAAAGGCTGTAAGAATGGCAGGTGGTGTTGGCATTCAGATTTACAGTTTAGGATGATCACAGCAAATCTGCTCAGTGCTTTTCAGGGTATACAAAACTATAAATCAAAAGGATGAGAATGCTTGTTCCGAATGCTCTGGTGCTGAGACAGCAAGGATCTCACAGACATATTCAGAATAGTTCTTGCTTTTGTTTCTTTCACTGAATGAATGTGTCAACTGACACATTGCAAACATTGCAGAAAAATTCTCCTATGACATAATATTAAAACACAGTACTGTTTCAGGAAAGCTGCTACACAAAAGGCCTGTAATACAAAGTCACCTCTATTAATGGAAAAATATTCCATACTTATGGGCAAAGGGAGTAGGACCTATAGCAAAAATTAATACAACACTCATTTGTCAACAAAAGCCTCAATTGGTGGTCGATCTGTATTTGAAATATGTGCCTGTGTGTGCTATATATATGCATAACTACCTGTATGCTTACATATATGTATGTATATAATATATACATATATATTATGTATGAAAATATGAATTACTTTGTAATGATTGGATTACTTAATTGGAAGGAGCTAAACTCAGAGGGAATATTTTTGGTTTCTTAATTCTGAAAACACAGTTACTTGTTTCAAATTTTATTTTCCCTTTAAACTTTTTATCTCAATAAGGAAAATTACTACATCAATTTCCTACAGTATTTGTTTTTGTCAGTGTACCTTTGCCATTTTAGAACTTTCTGTTCTGTCTGTAACATGGTTTTGGCTGTGATGAAAAATAATAAATAAATAATATTTTCAGATTTTTAAAGTGATAACTGAGTTAGGCCCTTTGCAGAATTCTTGAATTGAATACAGACTACAATTTACAAGAATAGGCATAGTTAAGACAAATCTATTTCAGAAAAATGATAAATATTATCCTTTGCTACATTTTCAGCTACAGTTTATATGACTTGAACAATTTTGTTTTTTTTTTTATTGCTTCATATGTAATGAATAAGTCTCTCTGTAAAAGTATGTAAAATATGTGCTGGATTTCTATTGAATGTCTGGTCTTTGCTTCAAAAAACAAGAGGACTGCAAATAAGTTTTGTATGGAAGTTTGAGGAACTGCAGTTCTTGCCATTAACTCCTGCATCTAAGTGTGGCAATACTAATGTTAGCCAATGAAGCAGGGAATTTTAAGTAGCCTGAATATTGCTCAAATTCTTGATGTCAGAGGTGGGCTATCTGGTCAGTAAGGACATAACTATTTTCAGAAGTTTTTCTGAAAGCAGAAGGTAGAACAGTTACTTTTATGTGCCTCTTCATTTGTTGTTTCTTCTTTGATCATCAGCTTTTCAAGTGTTCCTAGTAGGTAAAATGTGCCTCAAATTTTGCCCTATAAGTTCATTCTTATTCTATTTTTGAAAAATTTCATTTGACTAGTCTTCAGGCTGAGATAGGAAAGCTATGCAGGAACATGATATAAATTAACTTCCGACAGCAGGATATTTTTCATATTTTATAATTTTTTTTTACATATTGCATTAACTCTGAATTAAAAAAAATGATATAAAATACTTTAGATTTGGAAATTAACTTTGAGGTGAAGAAATGCAAAGTTCAGTTGGTAAAGACTAGATTTCTTATAAGTCCTTTTAATTAACTGAAGATGCTAAGGGCATAAGTAAATGTGCCATCCTGCAGCAGTTGTATATTAGTTTTTGAGATGTCACATCTGATCAACTTGCTGTCCATCCATTCTAGTATCCTATATCAGATGGTGACAAGTTCAAGACACATTCGACAAAGATGCGAGAAAGAGCCCAAAGAACTCAACAGAATAATCTGGGCACAGAAGAAATACATAAATACACAATGGTTAGTTATGAACTGTTAGCATTAATAAATTAGCTGAAATACAGATATCAATAGAGATATTTGTCTTATATTGGGTTGTGTCAGGCGTTAAAATTATCAAAAAGCAGAGATGTTTTATAAGCTGGTATGTCAACTACCAAACAGTTCTCCAGACAGAGGATGTCTTTGATTTATGCTACAGTGTAGTATGGCTTGGTTGCTCTCTCTACATCAGTCCTTTCTTCTCTCTTTTTATTATTTCCGACCTTAAAAGTTTCACCTAATTAATAGCTTAAGACTGAATGGAAAAGAAGTAGAAGACAAGGCACAGAATATATATATATAGGTTGTCATATATATTGAGTACAGTATTTAATTCTGAGATAGAACAGCAAACAGTTCACAGGAAGTAACACGGTTGATGAGAAATACACAGAACAACTGAGCAGCCTGGGACTCCTGTACATGAAAACAAAAGACTTAAGGGGCTCTGATTATTTATCATTCTCTCTAAAACAGGAAGTAGGAGCTATGAGATTAAGCCCTTAGGGTTCTTCAAAATGAGTTAGGCAGTTGTTCATATCATGAGCACTAATTTTGTGAAACTGCTTTTTAAAGGACGTTGTCTATACTTAGATTTTATTTGTATTCAGTGGCAGATTTGACAAGCACTTGGAAGAGGCATCTTTAGGGACAGCAAATGGGCAAGCAAGCAGACAGTCAGGGTATCCCCTGAGCTGAAAATAGGAAAAATCTAGGAAAATGAATACTTACGTGTTTATGCTTTCTCTGTTTTTTTTCTTCCCTAGGGTCTACTTGCAGCCACTGTTGGAGACAGAATAATGAACAGGATAGGCCCTGAATTAGTATGATCTTTTATGTATATTTTATCTACTTGTGATTGTACCTAACAAATCAGATATTTATCTGCTGTTTGATATACATATTTATGGTCTAGACAAGGAATAGGTTTGCATATAAAAACACAGTATTTCGCTGTCTGAAGAGAGAACAGTACATGTGTGTTTCTGTTCTAGTACAGTGGAGCCAAGTCTCAAAAGTCAAATGAAATATTCCATATGCCTTACTCTTAAAACTCCAGTCAATAATGCAGAGCAAGTATCCAATGTAACATTTACTGAGGAAGAAAAAAGGTTGAAAAGGAAAAGGAGAGCAGAAGTATATCTTGGGCAATAAAAGGATGTCATTGCTAAGACAGCAGTATTCATCAAGCTGGCATCACACAAAGTCACTGCAGGAGGACTATGGCTCAGCTCTAAGCTGGCTGGGGAGTTGGAATGTTTCAAGGAAGATAGCATTAAAATTGTTTTGCTAACATTAGAATGATTGTACAGAGGAAGATGAGAAATAGGAATAAAAAAATAATTCAAAAATTGTCCCAGTGAGCCAACCACCTCCACAAAATATGAAGAGCAAGGTCATACAATAAGATCTACACACTTATTTGGGAAGAGGAAGATGAACTAATTGCAAAGAAGTAGTTTTACGTATGACCCAGCTGCCTTCATCTCTCGCCTGCTCTCCAGAGCGGGATTTTACACAGTTGCTGGGAGGGGCACAAGGTCTGCGAGTTGTTGAGAGCCATCCTGGGAGGTGAATTGCTGACTAGGGGGCGGAGACTACCCAGTGGAGCAGGATTTAAATGGATAGTGGGAACGCCAGTGACCTGGAGCGTGGTGAACAGGAGCGGGGAAATAGGGGTGTGCCACGTCAGTGAGGGTGTGGCATGGCAGTGAGGGCGTGGCACGGCACTGAGGGCGTGGCACAACAGCTTGCATGGCAATTTGCACACAGAGGGCGAACAGACAGGGCGCAGCCATGTCCTAGGTCTCTCCAGTGAGCTTTTTTTTTTTCCCTTCACATTTCAACGACAGCCAGTAATGATTTCCAAAAGAATGAACACCAGTGCTACTGTTACCACTAGGAGTGTGTTGACACAGATAGAACTCTCCAAGAAGGATACAGCCCTTCAGGTGTCTGGCTGTGCAGACTGTTTGAGCCTGGCATCAGTACCAGAGGACAGTGGGAGAGGCATCTGTGTCTGATGTGAACAGGTGGATGATCTGCTGTGCATGGTAGCAGAGCTCAAGGAAGATGTAGAGAGGCTGAGAAGCATCAGGGAAAGT